>BLSH010419368.1:598710-614629 GCA_018402905.1 Glandirana rugosa
GTAACTGAAGCTGTCAAATGTATTGTATTCTATCCACACATATGTATTTAATTCCGTGTTGGCTACATCCCCTATCTCAGAGACAACTCTCGAATCTCGCAACGAATTCAATCTTACACAATGCAATAAGACACAGGCATTAACTGGATCCCTTCCCCCTTTCAGTATCCACCCCTAAAACCCCCGGAAGTTTCTATTTTAGCTTATCACATCGTTTACCTAACCCAAAAAAAAAAAAAAAACACCTTGCAGTTCCCTCCCCGTCACAACTTCATTAACAACTGTACGCCTTATAATCGCTCCAAGGACCTAAAATTAAGGCCCCCAAAATCCCCACCTATGACTTTCCCCCTTCCCTAGGTCAATTACGGACACAGAATAACGTAACACATTCTAACTTAAGCAACGCTCTAAGCTCTCAACAGAGACTCTATCCCCTACATCGGTTGTGCCTTAATTTATGTATACACACCTATCTTATGTTATGTAAACTGTCGAAGTCAATGCATTGTACTTTACGATCTGCTCCTTACGAGGATCCTTTTTTTGTACTATCTGTACTTTTGTACTTTTCTGTATTTCTAAAAAACTCAATAAAATTTGCTTAAAAAAATAAAAAAAAAAAACAGACCAGGGGCATGCCTTGCAAAACAACTAAAAAAGCATTTAGTTCAAGCAAAAATTCCCTATCTTCTCTCCCAAAACAATTCGCGCCTTTCTAATCCTAAAGACATAGCGGACCGCTTCAGCCAATTCTATGCTCAACTATATAATTTAGCCGAGTTGGGCGTAACTGCAGCTCCCACGCCGCATGATATATCATGCTTTCTAGAAAACCTGAAACTACCATCCCTCTCACATGAACAACTACAAAATATTTCCGCTCCCTTTACCGAAACTTAAAAAACCAATCATTTTCTTACCACTAAATAAAGCACCAGGGCCAGACGGCTTTAGTAACGAATACTATAAACAATTTGCGCTCACGTTCAACCCATTCCTACTACAAGCGTTTAATAATACGTTACAGACGGGCACGATCCCGACAGAATCACTGGCAGCAACAATAACCACTATTCCTAAACCTGGCAAACCAACAGCAGACCCAGCCAATTACAGGCCGATCTCTCTATTAAATACAGACACAAAGCTCTATGCCAAACTCCTAGCAGCCTGCCTGTCCTCTGTGATACCCCACCTTGTTCATCCAGATCAAGTGGGTTTTATGAATAGCAGATAAGCTTCGGATGGCACGAGGCGATATATTAACCTGCTCCAATGGGTGGAGCGCAATCGAACGCCTTCTCTGTTCATCTCGCTTGATGCAGAGGAGGCGTTCGACAGAGTCGGCTGGGACTTCCTAAAAGCGGTACTCCTAAAATTCGGCATCTCAGGCCCCCTGCTAGGAGCCATTATTTGGTCCTTTACTCAGCCCCAAACGCCAGAGTGATTAACTCTGGGATTTTCTCAGAGTCTTTCAGAATTTCTAATGGCACACGACAGGGCTGCCCTCTGTCCCCATTAATCTTCTCTCTAGTTATGGAACCCTTAGCGATAGCCACATGTGGGCACAAAATTGATCTTTACGCAGACGACGTGATCATTTCCATCACAGAACCCCAGCTCTTGCTACCACACCTCCATCCAACCCTAGACCTCTTTAGCAAGGCATTCCTATACAAAATAAACTATTCTAAATCGGCTATGATCAGTGTCAATATGGATAATCAAATCAAAAGCAGCATTGCCAAAATCACATCCTTCTCCTGGGCCCCTAACTCAATACCTTATCTCGGGATTTCTCTAACAGCACCCTCTTCACATTTGCTCACGCATAATTTTGCTCAATTATTGGACAAATTACTCAAGGTGACGCAAAACTTGAAAAATTTTCAAGCGTCCTGGGCAGGACGCATAGCACTATCCAAAATGTATTTGCTACCACATATACTCTATTATTTCAAGACTGTACCAATACCCTTCTTACGCTCTCATTTCGATAAATTACAAGCAATTGTGACGTCATTTATATGGAACAATAAACATCCGAGGATTAAAAGATCTACGCTATGTTCACCAACCACTATGGGAGGTATGGGCGCACCTAACATCAATGCGTACTACAAGGCAACTATCCTTGAACAAGAGAAGAGTTGGTGGGCTCCAACCACGCAATTTCCATGGCTGAAAATTGAGAAAGCAGCATTAGCAACAGAACCTAAGCAAACATTTTCCGCAATACTTCTACTGAATCAGAAGCAACACAAATTTTATACACCGTCAATGCCACAACTAGAACATGGCACTCGCTCTTGCAATTTTCAGAGGGTATATCCCATGAAGTCCTAAAAGATCTACCCTTGCTTGCATTGCAATCCATTATGCCGGACATTTCCCTTACGAACTGGTCTCAGGCTGGGGTGACGTCATTAGCTCATCTATACCAGAAAACTGTACTTCTTTCCTTCCAGCAGCTGAGGAATAAATTCCAGATTCCGGCCAAGGATCTTTTCAAATATTTCAGAGTTGCTCTTTTCTCTCCAAATTGTCTTGCTCCACCAAACCTCTTATAGGGCATGCCATATGCTTTTACCTTAATACTAAGTCCACAAAGAAGGGCATATCATACTTCTACAATCTGTTGACTAACATTCCTGCTGACAAAAAGCCATGCAACATCTTAAAATGGGAAAACCAGCTCCACTGCACATGTACCCTCCAGCAATGGCTCCACACTCTACAATCACCTCTGAAATTCTCCAAATGTCTTACCCACTGGGAAGGAGTACAAAAACTATTTCACAACTGGTATCTTACCCCAGCAAAACTCGTCAATATTTACTCAACAACCACGGCCCATTGCTGGAGAACCTGCGCCCTGAGCGGAATGACCATGCACATCTGGTGGTCTTGTCCCAAACTGGCCCCCTTATAGCATGACACTACCAAGTTCCTATCAGATCTGTTATACAAGCCTGCAACCCTCTCTCCCCAACTCATATTATTTGGGTTGGACCTGGACTCATGGCCATTCGATACACATGCTCTCTTAACCCACGTCCTCATCGCCATCAGACTTTCCATAGCCAGGAAATGGAAGTCATAGATCCCCCCTCTATAGGGGACATACTTTCTTCCTTGAACAACCAATGCCTCATGGAACTCATGTACGCCAAGGCACACGTGCAAGTCCCACTCTTTCAAAGAAGATGGACCCTTTGGTTGCATCACCATAAGTGTAACTTCCAACCCTAAGCAGAGACATTACCAGAGGGACTACATACTGTCATATGGTCTCATCTTGTCCAATACTCACCGTTTGCTAGTAAATACCTATCTTTTTCACATGTTGCTCTGCGCGGACGGAAGGCGTTGTCCCACTTCCAGGGGCAGCGCGCTCTGTCCTCACAGTTCTCTTCTCCTAAGCTCAACTTGTTTGTTTCACCTCTTTGATATTACTTCTCAACCATAGACTTTAAATAAATTCCTATGTATGGAAATGTCTACTACCTTTATCTGCACATTTGCAAAAGTGAATTTATTCCTTGTATATGCTTTTTTTTCTTAATAAATAAAAGCTTAAGTAAAAAAAAAAGTGGAAGACATGTACTTATATAAAGTGCTTGTGCTTTTATGAGGTGAGCAATGGCTGCCTCCATGGCAGTTTTCTGTTATGCAAAATAACAAGATTACATACATATATGCAGTGGCAGCTTTGTGCACATTTATCATACCCATGTATAAAAAGTTGAGGTTACAATTTCAGAATGAGTTGCATTTGGTGGGGAAAGAGTGGTTGATTTCTTCAAACAAAGCAACTATAAACAGTAGCATGGGGAAAACAGACAGTAACAGGAACTGGTTGGGAACAATGGAAAGGATGTTACAGATAGGCAATTCTATACTTCGAAACTGTATTTGTAAAATTTGTTTTGGGTAAATACACGTGATGTGTGTGTAAATCATTGTGTTTGAGTGCTGTGTCACTTGCTTTGACTGCTAATAGAATGTGAGTAGTACATTTATTAGTCACTTTTATTTATATTAATAATACAATTATTCTCTATTCTATCTCCTTTCCCTACATAATACAACAGCATGCAAAGACTGATATACACCATGTTTATACTTGCTCTAGATATGCCATGGCCTAGTTCTGTCTAAGCTGGGATAGGATTCCCTTGTGGTTAAAAAAGTAACTGATGGTAAATCATTTATTTTGTGCAGTATCAGCTAAGTGACATCTTTATTTATTAGCCAACCATGGCCCCCACTCTATATTTACCTTTCTAAGATTATTAAAGAATAAGGCACCCTTGGTTACACAGTGTGGATTTTATCCACCCTAATTGCATTAGCTTTGTAAATGGAAATGGCTACCTTAAACATGTTTAATCTGTATTTCTCATTGTGTCAAGCTCCATTACTTAGCAATTATTTGCAATCTGACCCTCTGAGAATAAAGCCTGTCCCATGAACAAGCAGCATATTGCAAAGGACTCCTGGTACCTGCAACACTGTTGGGACATTATGTACTCTAGTCATAAACTAATGTCTTATGTATGCTGTTATATCTTCTAGTCAGATATGAATTAGTTATATTAATTTATGAATAGAATACATAACAACTGTTACATGAGTAATAAATCCAATTCAAGCCAATCATCACTAAATACCGAACCCATTTAGCCCAACCCAAAACACATGTTCATTATGTTCTCACTAAGACTTTTGCCGTTATAACAGCCTCTATATATAATGTACAGTATCTCACAAAAGTGAGTACACCCCTCACATTTTTGTAAATATTTTATTATATCTTTTCATGTGACAAACCTGAAGATATGACACTTTGCTACAATGTAAAGTAGTGAGTGTACAGCTTGTATAACAGTATACATTTTCTGTCCCCTCAAAATAACTCAACACACAGCCATTAATGTCTAAACCGCTGACAACAAAAGTGAGTACACCCCTAAGTTAAAATGTCCAAATTGGGCCCAATGTGTCAATTTTTTGTGTAGCTTATACAGTATCTCACAAAAGTGAGTACACCCCTCACATTTTTGTAAATATTTTATTAAACCTTTTCATGTGACAACACTGAAGAAATTACACTTTGCTACAATGTAAAGTCGTAAGTGTACAGCTTGTATAACAGTGTAAATTTGCTGCCCCCTTAAAATAACAACACACAGCCATTAATGTCTAAACCACTGGCAACAGAAGTGAGTACACCCCTAACTGAAAATGTTCTAACTGGACACATAGTGTCAATATTTTGGGCCCAATTAGCCATTAATGTCTAAACTGCTGGCAACAAAAGTGAGTACACCCCTTAGTGAAAATTTCCAAATTGGAAGCACTCATGCAGCCCCAGACCATGACACTCCCACCGCCATGATTGACTGTAGGCAAGACACACTTGTCTTTGTACTCCTCACCTAGTTGCCGCCACACACACTTGACACCATCTGAACCAAATAAGTTTATGTTGGTCTCCTCAGACCACAGGACATGGTTCCATTAATCCATGTCCTTAGTCTGCTTGTCTTCAGCAAACCGTTTGCAGGCTTTCTTGTGCATCATCTTTAGAAGAGGCTTCCTTCTGGGACGACAGCCGTGCAGACCTATTTGATGCTGTGTGCGGTGTATGGTCTGAGCACTGACAGGATGAACCCACCCCTTTAACCTCTGCAGCAATGCTGGCAGCACTTATACATCTATTTCCCAAAGACAACCTCTGGATATGACGCTGAGCACATGCACTCAACTTCTTTGGTTGACCACGACAAGGCCTGTTCTGAGTGGAACCTGTCCTGTTAAACCGCTGTATGGTTTTGGCCACCATGCTGCAGCTTAGTTTGAGGGTCTTGGCAATCTTATAGCCTAGGCCACCTTTATGTAGAGCAACAATTATTTTTTTCAGATCCTCAGAGAGTTCTTTGCCATGAGGTGCCATGTTGAACTTCCAGTGACCAGTATGAGAGAGTGAGAGTGATAACAACAAATTTAACACACCTGCTCCCCATTCACACCTGAGATCTTGTAACACTAACAAGCCACATGACGGGGGGTGGCTAATTGGGCCCAATTTGGACATTTTCACTTAGGGGTGTACTCACTTTTGTTGCCAGTGGTTTAGACATTAATGGCTGTGTGTTGAGTTATTTTGAGGAGACAGCAAATTTACACTGTTATACAAGCTGTACACTCACTACTTTAAATTGTAGCAAAGTGTTGTTTCTTTAGTGTTGTCACATGAAAAGATAGAATAAAATATTTACAAAAATGTGAGGGGTGTACTCACTTTTGTGAGATACTGTATGTTAGCAAGAATTACAGGTGCAAGGCATACCAAGCACATGGAAACTGCCACTGACAAAGCTATGCAGTCTTCTAAGACTGCTTTCAAGCTTTGCTGTATTTTACTGAATTCTAACATATTCATTACAGAGGACAACTATGTTTTAAAAGAAACTTGAGTACAACTAAAAGTAACAAGGGTAAGAACTAAGGTCATGCAGCAACTTTCTGCTTGTAAACTTTTCTAAAATCTCTTTTGTTTTCTCTCTCTTATGATTTGACAAGAAGGAGATGTTTTCTGTATATCATGCAATGAAAGAAAGATGAAATAACATCTAAATTGTTCAGAAAAGAATAAAGCAAATGTAGTCTGTTAACAAGTTCTATTGTTAAATGTCATTTAGTACTTTTACTGAACTCTACAGGCTTAAAAAGTCAAATGCCCATGCAGCCCCAGCTCTTTAGTTGGGCCCTCTGGCAACATAGACAGTTAGCTCCTGCAGACTTTCCTAAAACTAATTCTTCTGGGTATTAGCCCTGCAGTTTTTAACTGCAGAGAAGTCCATGCTGCAGGCACTTCATGGAAACAACAAATAAAGACATATTCCTAAGCAAAAAGCAATAGGCAAGAAAAGAGTAAGGTAAAAGGTACCAACAAGAGTCATTGTCATGGTATATGAACAGCATCAAACAGGATTCATTATCATAAAGCCGCGGGATGGAAAAAAGGCAACTGAAGAAGACTAATATGCCAGAAAATAACAGCGGCTCTGAAAATGTAACAAATTATTGTTATGAACAAGATACTTAGATCCATCCCTGGAGCAAAATTTTCAGTGTTGCTGAGGCCTGGTGACTGAGAAAACTCAAATTAAGTCACCACTTTTTTTTTTAGATGTGTTTTAAAGTGTGCAAAAGAATAAGTCTAACAAGGTGAGGACATCATGTAAATTGATATCTAGACAGTAGAAGGAAAGGTCTTATATTTCCCATTTTTGATATGCACAATCCCTGGGGACGCAGAGCTGTGTACTATATCTCTCAATGTATTTGTCAGGTTTACCAATAATGATTGATTCACTTGTTTTTATTGCACTACGGAATTAAAACAATTATTTATTTATTTATTTCAGTTACTTATATAGCACTGTCAACTTTACGCAGCGCTTTACATATATATTGTACATTCACATCAGTCCCTACTCTCAAGGAGCTTACAATCTAAGGTCCCTAACTCACATTCATACATACACATACTAGGGCCAATTTTTAGACAGGATCTAGTTAACCTACCAGCATGTCTTTGGAGTGTGGGTGGAAAGCGGAGTACCCGGAGGAAACTCACACAGGCACAAGGAGAACATGCAAACTCCAGGCAGGTAGTGTCGTGGTTGGGATTTGAACCATTGACCCTTTTGCTGCTAGGCAAAAAGGCTATCCACTACACCACTGTGCTGCCCTATCAATTGTAGTTTAGGGTACAGTGCTGTAGTAATTTTAGGCTTTTAAAAGAAATAAGGATATAACACATAACTTCCTGATGCGCCTCCCACACTTGGACAGCGTGCCAAGGAATATTTTGTTCACATTTTATAAATTGACCTTTGATCACTAACTGATATTGAGGATTTACACTAAACTTAAGATTTTCATTTTTAACATTTTGATAGAAAGTAGACAAGTTTCTAATAAAATAATGTGTATGGAATATGATGGTTGAGCATTAAAGCAGAATTGTAGCTTTGGTAAATGGCGGTAGCTCTATCCACACTGCACAAACATATATAGCATACCTGCTCATTATAGAAGAATTACCTCTAGGTTTACCCTACACCCACGCTAACAGCTCCTCAATCCCTGTCACTGCTCTACGGTCACTGCCATCACATGTCACTCCAAATACTATGTCTTCCCTCTTCACGCTTTAGGTGACCACTGATGATGTTACTCATGTGCACTACAATTACATTGCCCAAGCACCTGACTCATAGCATCTTACCAGGGGCATACCTAGAGCATTTGGCACCCGGGGCAGATCCTATATCTGGCACACCCCCCCTGTTGGCAGTGAATTTGGCGATGGGTGATTTGTCGGGCGAATGGCTGGTGTTAGCACTTAAATCATCCTGACACCATGCTTGATATGGTGTCAGCATGATCAAATCACATTGTTTCTATTACAGTACTACATTGTAATATATAATTAAATAGTTCAACTCACCATAATGCGGAATCAGTGGGAACCCTGAGCTTGTCACCAGATACAGCGTTCCACCGTCGCCTGCCACCAGATGCAGCGCCACCGTCGCCTGCCACCAGATGCAGCTTGTCACTTGCCACCGTCACCTGCCACCAGATGCAGTTTGTCACTTGCCACCGTTGTCTGCCACCAGATGCAGTGTGCCACCGTCACCTGCCACCAGATGCAGTGTGCCCTCTTCGCCTGTCACCAGATGCAATGTGCCACCATCGCCTGCCACCAGATGTAGCATGCCACTGTCACCTGCCACCAGATGCAGAGTGTTATTAGGTGCCGGCAGTTAGAAGGCTGTAATGGTGCACAATTAAAACATGTGACTTATTGTAACTAAAAGGCAGTCTAATTTTTGTGCTCTTTCCCAAGGCACCCCTGAAGAAACCTCAAGGCACCCTGGTTGAAAAAAGCAGGAATAGACAAACAAGAGTTAACAATATAATAAACAATGAAGAAGAAGGTCCCTTTCACATCAGCAGACCCGATCAGTCTGCCTGTCTGTCTTTCAGGTGGACTTGATTGGGCCACCCATTGTCCTCTATCGGACGACAGATGTCAGCAGACCTGTGTCCAGTCTGCTGACACCCACCGGACATCCAATCTGACAAAATCTGCTGAAAACAGACAGATATCGATACTTTTCCCATTCCGTCCAGCGGGTCGGATCGGATGGAAACAGACATGCAATCTGTTTCCATCCGACCACCCCATAGTGGAAAGCGGGCCATTGATGCCTGCTGAGCAGGCGGATGACAGGTCCATGTTCATTCCACTATACAGAGTGGGCACGGACCAGTCATCCACCTGTTCAGTGGGTATCAGCGGAGAGATTACCTGCTGAGCAGGCAGATTCCACTCAGATGGATCTGCCCCATGTGAAAGGGGCTGAACAGTAACATAACCACAAGAGCTTACAATCTGGGGTACATGAGGAGACACCTGCCTATTGACTGTGCACCATTGGAATTCCAAGCCTGTCAATACTGACTTTCCTTTGAAAAAATGCTAGTAGCATGGCTGTCATGTTAAGCTCAATGCTTAAACTACTCTAAATCACTGAAACAAAACAGGCTATTAACCTGCATTGAATGTGGAGAAGAGGTGGGCATGCCCCCCCCCCGATAAGGACAATCATGTCTTCTTTCACTCTCGGGTCCCTCAATCAAGATTTGGCAGAGAAGTCGGGCATGGGCAGCCATATCAGCACTGTCAGCAAAAGAGGATCGCACACAAAAGTACCAGAGAAGAGGAGGATGTGGGTGGAGCTAAGCACTCTGCACGGAGGAGGAGGAAGTTAAATCTTCCTCTACTGTGAATGCTGGGCGCTGCCTCAGCTTCACTCTGTGTGCCTGACGTCACTGGTTGCTAGATGCCAAGCAGCAGGTGGCTAGCAACCAGATCGGGAATCGGGCAATATAGATGATAGGGTGGCTGCAGTGCGTCAGTTTCATTCTGGGACACTGCATTGTCTCAGAATGAAGGTGCCTGGGACAGACATGCCAGATGTTCGCTGTCGGTCCAGCTTGACACCCCCCTAATGTGTGGCACCTGGGGCAGACCGCACCCCCCGCCCCCACCTTGGTACGCCACTGCATCTTACTGTGGTATGTACACAGGTAGTGCATACTAAAAAAAAGCTAGGAAAAGAGTGGCATGCAAACATTTCTTTGCCAAAATACTCTACCTCCTAAGCTTTTTCTAGGGTTTGGTTCTACTTCTTATAATTGTTCATTGCTGTAAAAAAATAAACAATATTACAATTTAAGTAGGCAGTACAATTTGATGTTCTGAACATCTCTTTATGTTGTTTATTTTGTCCATAATACAGTTATTATATTAGTACCCAAAACTATATATATATACACAGATTTCATCCATGGATCATCATTGTTAATCCTGGGTAAAGGCACTGATATTAACCTGCGCCGCTTATTCACCCATCTATCTGTTCAGCATGATAATATTGGCACCAGGGTTATTGCCTCTCTAGACGCTGAAAAGGCATTTGACTCAGTGGAGTGCCCATACTCCTGGGTGAGCCTAACACAGCTGGTTTGGCCCTGTCCAATTTGTATTTTCACTACCTGGCCTCAATTTTAGTTACCCTGCAATGGTGATTCACGCTTCCTAATGGGAACCCTGCCCGAGACTTGGAGGCAACCATAGTTGGCTGACAATAGTTAAATGGTTGCGTATTCTTGAGATCTGGTCCCCTGATAGCCTTCTTCAGGACAACCCTGAATAATATTCCTGATCCTGTTGTCTGGAAGAGAGTGGGCGTTCAGACTCCTAATCATAGTTTTCTGGCAGGAGACCTTTATACCTTTGATTCATTAAAAGGGGAATATAACCTCTCTAACTGGTATTTCTGCAGATATCTCAAACTTAGGCATGCCTTTAGGGCCCAATTCCCACAGACACTTACCCTTCAACAATATCCCTTCCATTCTACAGCATGTTGAGATTACCTGTTCTTACCAACCCCTCTCCTCCGTTTATGCTCACCTTTATTTTGTATTATGGCTCCAAGACTTCTCTATTCCAGAAATGGAGAAATGATTTACATACCCTTTCAGAGGAAGTGTTAGAGGATAACTCAACACATCAAACTCATTATTTCTGCCAAGGACAAATTTATCCAACTGAAATTTTTAATAGGATTTATTACACAACTCAGGCTACATTGCATCAATGCAACATTCTCCTCATTTTGTAACAAATCTCACTGGCAACTTCTTTCATATGGTGTTGAGTTGCCACATGGTTTTTCATTTCTGAAATCAAATCTTGACCAGACTATCCAAAGCACTTAATCTACCTTTAACACTGGATCCTCTTACTATTAATTGTAACTATTAATGGTTATTTATGATAATCTTCCTACTATAAAACATGCTAAATTACTGCTCTTTTATGCATATAGTATTGGTTTCTTAAATGTCCTTAGCTATGGTTTCTGTAAGGTTTATATAGATATGTATTTCAGCATGATATTTTCTGTATGCTGAATGTGAATTGTGGTACAAACATTTGTTACATTGTAACTTTAAAAAAACCTCTCTTATAGTTTGCTTGAGTTCGTTCATAGATACCTTTTAGGGTTTATTTACTAAAAAAAGACATCTTTTTTTTTTTTTTTACAAATGTTTTTATTAAGTTTTACAAACATATAAAGAAAGGCAGTTTGGCAAAAAATTTCAGAAAAAATACCTTACATGTAAGGCGTATGAACATATTTCACATAGTGTGACAAAGTCAATGCATAACACAACAGTTTGATACAAGTTGCATAGATTAGCAAGCAGGTCTCCTCCAGTGGGTAAGAGGATTTTATGTGTCGTGAAGGAAAGTGGTGTACTTACAAATAAGCAAAGGATAAGTGTTTAGATGATTTCAAGGTAGGGGTATGTTGCCTCTTTTAGGCGAGCCCAGCAATTATTCTGGGGATAAGGTGAGATTAGTGATTAGTTGGGTGGAACGGTAGGGGCCATTACAATTGAAGGCTGGTGGATGGATCCGGTGGGTCTCCAGTTATATTTTGAGTTTGCCTAGTGTATTAGATAAATCTGCTGTCAAATACCACTCTGAGAGTTTAAATGGGTCCATGAACTGGGTGATCTCAGTTTTGTCAAAAGAGTGCTCTATGAACTTCCTCCATTTCGAGAAGAATTTTTTCGTGGATTTTAGGTTTGAGTTGATGGTGTCTTGTTTCTCCAGAAATAGAAGAGAAAATAGTGCTTGTTTGACATAGGCCATTCCGGGGGGAGATGTGTGTATCCAGCTGTGCATTATGGCTCTCCTTGCCGATAGCAGACAAAGATGACTCCAGTTGGATATCTTTGATGTGGAGTCCGTGGGAGTTTTATGTCCTGGCGATAATGCACTGAAGAGGCACAGCATAGCATCTTTGGGAGGTGAGTGTCCAGTGACTGAGCCAATGTAGCCTAGTACTTTGTCCCAGAAAAGAGAGATATGGTGGCAAGTCCATAGCCTGTGGTGGAGAGTTGGATTAGGGGAGCTGCACCATGGGCAGCTGCTGCGATTTTGAGAGACTGGACTGAGCCAAGCAGGGAGATAAGCTCTGTGAGCTATTTTAAATTGTGTCTCTCTCCAGGTTTCTGCAATGATGAGTGAGCGGATTTTATTGTAGCCCGAGAGGATGAGTTCCGGCGCCTCTTTGTTGTTGAATATGTTGCCCCATGGGCGAAAGGGAGTTAGAGAGTGTTTGGTGGCATGGAATTTGATGATCTCCCCATAGATGAGCGAGATGGAGTAGTTGTTATTTGCTATACAGGAATCTATGAATGATCTTTTACATGGGTCCGGGAATGGACCTTGACATGACATTAGGTAAGATCTGATCTGGATAAAATGAAATATATGTGATGGGGGAAGGGAGAAGTCCTTCATGATCTCCGAAAATTCCTTTAAGACATTTTTCCCTGGCATGTATAACTGGGAGACCCACCGGAGACCCTTAGCCGACCAGTGTGAGAAAGCTTGAGTGTCTAATGATACAGGGAAGCTGGGATTACCCAAAATAGGTAGGCTTGGTGAGATTGCCGAAGGTAGATTTAGTAGCTTCCGCGTTTCCCTCCATGCTAAAACAGTGTCTCTGAATACCAGGCTCGCTTTCAGGTGGGGTGGTAGGGCAGAGACTCTAGAGTGGAGTAACGCCTTAAGGTCGTAAGGGGCAGCTCGTGCTTTCTCTAGAAGGAAATTGGAGTATGTGGAGCGACCAGTGATCCAGTCTAGGCCGTTTCTTAGTAAGCAAGCAAGGTTATAAAATCTGAGGTTAGGGAGGCCCAACCCTCCCTCGCTCCTCGGGAGGCATAGCTTCTGGAGAGAAATTCTAGAACGTTTGCCCTTCCATAAGAATTTGGATATAGCCTTGTGTATCTTCTGAACATCTTTATGTTTTAGAAGAAAGGGCAGCGTTTGTAGGGGATATAGCAAACGTGCAAAAGAGATCATTTTGACCAAATGGCATCTCCCGAAGAGCGAGAGGGGAAGGGCCCCCCATCAATCCAACTCCTTTATAATTTTTGTTATAAGTGGATGATAATTCAATGAATATATTGAGGACGGATCTCTGCCGATACGTATACCCAGGTAGGTGATGTGATTTTCAGCAAATGTTAGGGGGGAGGACGATCTCCAAGACTCCGCAAGCCGGGGGTTAAGGGGCAGGACTTCACTCTTATCTAGATTAATTTTAAGACCTGCGCAATCCTTAAAGTTTTTAAGAATATTGGTTAGATGATGAAAGTCTCTCAATGGGTCAGCGGAGGACAGGAGTATGTCGTCGGCAAATAGGGCCGAGCGACATATCTGGTCCCCTATGGGAACACCACTGATGCCTTTGGAAGAATTGAGTAGTCTAGAGAGTGGTTCTATGGCCAGGTTAAAAAGTAAAGGGGAGAGAGGGCATCCTTGTCGGGTTCCCTTGGCTAGGGGAAATACCGGGGATATAAAGGTGGGAGTGACAATTCGCGCCGTGGGGTTGGCATACATTTTGTGTATGAAGTCAAGGAAAGGGCCAGAGAAGCCTATTGCATTTAATACCATGAACAGCCATTCAAAGCTAATATTATCAAAGGCCTTCTCGGCGTCTAATGATATTATGGCTATATCTTTTTCGGGATGTTGTTTGGCCAATTCTAACGTGAGCAGTACCTTTCTAATGTTTAACGCGGCTGATCGACCTTGGACAAAACCTGATTGAGCTGGGTGGATCAAAGTGGGAAGAATTTTGGCTAATCTGGATGCAATGATTTTCGAAAGGATCTTTGCATCCACATTGATGAGGGAGATTGGTCTGTATGATCCGGGGGATAGAGGGTCTTTGTTTTTTTTTTTCTAGCAGTTTAATGTGTGCTAGGGAACTGGATGGTAAATTGGGGCCTCCTTCCCAAGATGAGTTGAAAACCTTTGAAAGTGTGTCTGCAGTGAATTCTACCGTGAGTTTATAAAAGTCGGAGGAAAAACCATCTGGGCCCGGGGCCTTGCCATTGGACAGTGACTTAATAGTGTTCTGAATTTCCTCTCTAGAAATGGAAGCGTTTAGCAACTCCATCTGGTCTTTAGAAATAGAGGGGAGGATAATAGATGATAGGAGAGCTGAGGCTTTTTGGGTGTCTATCGTGTCTTCCGAGTATAATGCAGTATAGTATTCCGTGAGTAAGGAATTCAGGACGGAGGGGTCGGTTACAATGTGACCCGAGGGATTTTTTAATGCTGATATGTGGGTGGGAGAGAAGCGACCTGAGGACATCCGAGCCAGCAGTTTCCCGGCTTTGTTACCGAATTTGTGGAAAAATAGAGAGGACTGAAATTTGTGGATGGCCTCTTGTTCGGCAGACCAGTGATCAAATGCCGCTTTGGCCTCTTGCCAGGCTCGGATGTTCTCGGGGGACCTAGATATGTTGAGCGTCTTATGGGCTTGGTGTGTTACTGGCGGACATGAAGCCTGCCCGGGCTTTCTTTTTGAATTGCCCAGCAAAGGATATAATGTGTCCTCTGAGGACCGCCTTCCCAGCTTCCCAAAATAGATTGGGTGTGGAGAGGTGTTCCCTGTTGGTTTCAGAATATTCTGTCCACACTTGCTGGAGCGAGTGTTTTAGTTCCTCGTTTTTATAAAGGTATGAGGGGAATCTCCAAGTTGGGCCCGAGGGTCTACCTGTGAGGCCAGTGAGCTCAGCAGTCACGGGAGAATGGTCAGAAATAGCCATGCTCTCTATGACTGTCGAGGTCACAAGTGGGAGAATGGCAGAGGATGCAAATAAATAATCTATTCTTGAAAAATATTTATGAGGGGAGGAGTAGAATGTAAATTCCCTGTCAATAGGGTGTTTGGCTCGCCAGACATCGGTCATTTTTAGGGAGTCCATGGTTTGGGCTAGCAGGGAGGGCTGTTTGGGACAGGGCGAAGCACTGGGCATCGTTGGGGATCTATCATATCCCTGGTCCATGGTGGAGTTAAAATCTCCACCGAGTAAGTGTAGAGGCTCAGGTATTTGCAGGGCCCAAGTGGAAAGGTCCCTAAAAAACGAGGTAGTGGGAGAATTTTCTGCGTAGATGTTAGATATGGCCAATTCTCTGTTGCCCAACGTTATGTGTATAGTGGCCCTGCGCCCTAGCTTGTCTGTGTCTACCTTACGAACTTTTGCTGGAAGAAGTTTATGGAGAAGAATGGCTACGCCGGCCTTTCGTTTGACTGAGGGGGAACCGTAGACTTCCCCTACCCACAACTTGCGGAGTCTGGAGAGATCGCCCGCCCCAAGATGAGTTTCTTGCAAAAGGGCTATATCAGCCTTTAACCTCTTTAAATGTCTAAGAATTTGCATTTGTTTGTTTGGG
>BLSH010419368.1:614639-629398 GCA_018402905.1 Glandirana rugosa
TACATACGGTTGGGGTGCCGCGCTTAACAGTGAGGGTGGAAATATAGGGGCCATAAAGGAGATCGGTTCCCTTGGGCTGTTCCTACGGGAGAGAGGGGAAATGAAAAATTGGACCGGTATCTTGGTGATCTCCAAGACTCCGCAAGCCGGGGGTTAAGGGGCAGGACTTCACTCTTATCTAGATTAATTTTAAGACCTGCGCAATCCTTAAAGTTTTTAAGAATATTGGTTAGATGATGAAAGTCTCTCAATGGGTCAGCGGAGAACAGGAGTATGTCGTCGGCAAATAGGGCCGAGCGACATATCTGGTCCCCTATGGGAACACCACTGATGCCTTTGGAAGAATTGAGTAGTCTAGAGAGTGGTTCTATGGCCAGGTTAAAAAGTAAAGGGGAGAGAGGGCATCCTTGTCGGGTTCCCTTGGCTAGAGGAAATACCGGGGATATAAAGGTGGGAGTGACAATTCGCGCCGTGGGGTTGGCATACATTTTGTGTATGAAGTCAAGGAAAGGGCCAGAGAAGCCTATTGCATTTAATACCATGAACAGCCATTCAAAGCTAATATTATCAAAGGCTTTCTCGGCGTCTAATGATATTATGGCTATATCTTTTTCGGGATGTTGTTTGGCCAATTCTAACGTGAGCAGTACCTTTCTAATGTTTAACGCGGCTGATCGACCTTGGACAAAACCTGATTGTGCTGGGTGGATCAAAGTGGGAAGAATTTTGGCTAATCTGGATGCAATGATTTTCGAAAGGATCTTTGCATCCACATTGATGAGGGAGATTGGTCTGTATGATCCGGGGGATAGAGGGTCTTTGTTTTTTTTTTCTAGCAGTTTAATGTGTGCTAGGGAACTGGATGGTAAATTGGGGCCTCCTTCCCAAGATGAGTTGAAAACCTTTGATAGTGTGTCTGCAGTGAATTCTACCGTGAGTTTATAAAAGTCGGAGGAAAAACCATCTGGGCCCGGGGCCTTGCCATTGGACAGTGACTTAATAGTGTTCTGAATTTCCTCTCTAGAAATGGAGGCGTTTAGCAATTCCATCTGGTCTTTAGAAATAGAGGGGAGGATAATAGATGATAGGAGAGCTGAGGCTTTTTGGGTGTCTATCGTGTCTTCCGAGTATAATGCAGTATAGTATTCCGTGAGTAAGGAATTCAGGGCGGAGGGGTCGGTTACAATGTGACCCGAGGGATTTTTTAATGCTGATATGTGGGTGGGAGAGAAGCGACCTGAGGACATCCGAGCCAGCAGTTTCCCGGCTTTGTTACCGAATTTGTGGAAAAATAGAGAGGACTGAAACTTGTGGATGGCCTCTTGTTCGGCAGACCAGTGATCAAATGCCGCTTTGGCCTCTTGCCAGGCTCGGCTGTTCTCGGGGGACCTAGATATGTTGAGCGTCTTATGTGCTTGGTGGAGTGTGTTACTGGCGGACATGAAGCCTGCCCGGGCTTTCTTTTTGAATTGCCCAGCAAAGGATATAATGTGTCCTCTGAGGACCGCCTTCCCAGCTTCCCAAAATAGATTGGGTGTGGAGAGGTGTTCCCTGTTGGTTTCAGAATATTCTGTCCACACTTGCTGGAGCAAGTGTTTTAGTTCCTCGTTTTTATAAAGGTATGAGGGGAATCTCCAAGTTGAGCCCGAGGGTCTACCTGTGAGGCCAGTGAGCTCAGCAGTCACGGGAGAATGGTCAGAAATAGCCATGCTCTCTATGACTGTCGAGGTCACAAGTGGGAGAATGGCAGAGGATGCAAATAAATAATCTATTCTTGAAAAAGATTTGTGAGGGGAGGAGTAGAATGTAAATTCCCTGTCAATAGGGTGTTTGGCTCGCCAGACATCGGTCATTTTTAGGGAGTCCATGGTTTGGGCTAGCAGGGAGGGCTGTTTGGGACAGGGCGAAGCACTGGGCATCGTTGTGGATCTATCATATCCCTGGTCCATGGTGGAGTTAAAATCTCCACCGAGTAAGTGTAGAGGCTCAGGTATTTGCAGGGCCCAAGTGGAAAGGTCCCTAAAAAACGAGGTAGTGGGAGAATTTTCTGCGTAGATGTTAGATATGGCCAATTCTCTGTTGCCCAACGTTATGTGTATAGTGGCCCTGCGCCCTAGCTTGTCTGTGTCTACCTTACGAACTTTTGCTGGAAGAAGTTTATGGAGAAGAATGGCTACGCCGGCCTTTCGTTTGACTGAGGGGGAACCGTAGACTTCTCCTACCCACAACTTGCGGAGTCTGGAGAGATCGCCCGCCCCAAGATGAGTTTCTTGCAAAAGGGCTATATCAGCCTTTAACCTCTTTAAATGTCTAAGAATTTGCATTCGTTTGTTTGGGGAACGAAGCCCCTTGACGTTCCACGTCACTATTTTTAGGTTATTCCCGAGCTCTGAGGGATCCATGATGAAAAGTATAATGACCAAATTAAGTTGAAGGGCCACCTAAAGTGATGGACGTCACAACGCCCTCTAGAGCTGGGGAATGGAGGAAGTATATGTGCAGCATACCAACACCTGAGAAATACAGTACCACGACAATGCGAACACTGAGAGGGAGTGTCACTTAGCATAGCTATTATGGACTTCACTTTTTTCTGCATGGGGGTCACCTCATAAATGAAATGTCCGCCCCTGCCCAAAAAAGACCGAAGGTCAGGACTAGACCAGGAGGGGGGAGAAGAAGGGGGTGGGAAAGGGGAGATGGCGGGGTGGGGGGAGAGGGGATGGGACGGAGGGAGAGGGTAGAAGGGGGGGAAAGATGGGCAAGGAGGGGAGAGGGAGAAGTGCACCTTGTAAGGGATAAAATTAGCAACATCACAGTCACGGTCCTTATGCTGACCTAGCAAAGACCCAAAAGGCAATGTAATGAGCTGGGTGATGGGCGCGCGCTGATACCCGTTGCAAGCCCCCCACCTCCGATAGTTGTCCCCTGGCGGTCTCGCAAGAGGTACCAGCGGGCGCCCATGTTACCTTGCAGGTACATAGTAGGCAAAAACTGAAATCCAAACTGTTTTAGAAAATAGCACTTAACATTTAAAGGATGAGCATTAATAGTCCATAGCTTCGTAGCTTAGCGACGAACTGAGTGTAAGCAGCGGGTGTTGTGTGAGTAAAGGATGTTCCCTCAGGACCAACCTGTGTGAATAAACTTACAGTTCGCTGATCATTCGGCTATGGTCGTATCAGTGATGTGTCCTTGTAGATAGACTATAGAGAAGAAAAATTTTGAAGTAAAATTGAACATTAACTGGTAGGATTGAGTTGGATCTTTTGCATTCTGTCTATGGGTTCTGTGTGCCTGGTTTAGTCCCGGGTCTCAGCAGTATCGGTACGGCCGAAACGGACCCTTTTGTAAGGAGGCTTTTCTGGGCTCCGGGGTTTGTTGAGCGTTAGGGATGATTTCTTGGGAGAGTTGTGGTTCCTGGGTTCTGAGGGTGATGTTTGATCCATGCCTGTGTGTAGGGTTTCCTCCAAGTAGGCCTCTGCTTCCTGAGGTGACGTGAAAGAGAGCTTTTCCCCTTGTGGTGAGTGAAGATAAAGGGTTGCCGGGTAGGCCAGGCTGAACCTGATAGCCTGATTGTGGAGGGCAGTGCATATAGGAGAAAATGCTTTTCTTTTCTGCATGACTTCTACCGAATAGTGAGCAAAAATCAGTAGGTCATTCCCCTCTAGTGTTAGGGAGCGAGCTCTCCTAAAGGTTTGTAAAATTGCCTGTTTGTCCACATAATTGAGGTAACGGACAATGACCGCCCTGGGTTTGGCCCGGGATTCTGAAGCTTGACCAATTCTGTGTGCTCTCTCCACCACACAGGGTGACCGGAGGCCTAGAAGCCCTGGTAGAGTCACAGCGCATAATTTAGGAAGGTCTCTTTGGGGGTAAGATTCTGGGAGGCCTACGATCCTTATATTATTTCTTCTGGATCTATTTTCCAGGTCAATAACCTTCTCTTGGAGTTCCTTTTGGGTGGTAGTCAATCTGGCTACAGCAGCTGAGAGGGCTGCTGTGTCATCCTCCATGCTAGAGATTCTGCCTTCTGCCTGGTCTAATCTGCTGGCCTGCTGCTGGAGGTTGGAGTGTAATTGTTCCAGGCCCTTGAGTACAGCTGCATCCACCGCCTCAGTGATGATCGGCTGGATTAGCAGCACAACTGCCTGAGCGATGCTGGCTGGTGAGGCTGGGTCAGATGCGGTGGATGTTGGTGGGTTCAGGGGAGTGTGGGCACCCGTGCTGTCAGTGGATGGTGGAGGGGGGCCGCTAGTTTGGCAGCGTACGAGAGTACCTGAGGGCCGGCGGCCATGATGGCTGCGGCGTGCAGCGCTTCTCCTCCCTGTGATTGTGGAGCGGGCTGTATGCGTGGAGCCGATCGCTCCACAAAACGATCCATCCGGTGCCTGGGGGTGGTTAGGAGGCTGGGGGGGGGTCGATCCTCCTGGATATGGCTGCTTTAGGAGCCGTTATCTGTGGCAGGGGAGCGGAGCTCAGTCTTCTCAGCTCCTCTCCATGCAGCGCCGGAACCGGAAGTCCCATCCTATCTTAATGAATATGATCAAATTATGTGCACTTGGAAATTCCAGTGTTTTGGGGCAGCCAGGGAGCACAGACACAGGTGCATTATCAATCCCCACTACCAGCAAAATCTATGACAGGCTGAAATATGCAGTGGCTGAACTTGATTGGACAATGTACTGGTACATTCAGGGGGGTATGCACCAAGGATGCAAGAATGTTTCTGAACACAGACAGCCCTAAATGCGGGTACTGTTCAGTACAGCAGGGTTGAATGCTGTAGCCCAACCATCTGTGCATATGTAGCCTAAAAATTCAGCGACTCACTATTTAGTCATATGAAGATATGAAGATGAAAAACAGCCTCAGTGCCTGCACCTCTACAAACAGATTAGCAATGGCAGCTCCCATACTGTTTCCTTCACAGATCTGCTTTAATCTACCCATTAGAAGGTTTTCAATTATAGAGCCTTGAAAAAGTATTCATAGCCCTTGAATTTGTTCACTTTTTGTCATGTTACAACCAAAAACGTAAATGTATTTTCTTGTGATTTTATGTGAGAGACCAACACAAAGTGGCACTTAATTGTGAAGTGGAAGGAAAATGATAAATGGTTTTCATATTTTTATCTGAAAAGTGTGGCATGCATTTGTATTCAGCCCCCCTGAGTTAATACTTTGTAGAACCACCTTTCTCTGCATATACAGCTGCAAGTTTTTTGGGTATGTCTCCCAAGCTTTGCACATCTATAGAGTGACATTTTTGCCCATTCTACTCCAGGCCAAAAAAGTTTTATGTTGGTCTCATCTGACCAGAGCACTTTGTTCCACATGTTTGCTGTGTCTGCCACATGGCTTCTTGAAACAGGACTTCTCATAGCTTTCTTTCACCAATGGCTTTCTTCTCGCCACTCTTCCATAAAGGCCAGATTTGTGCAGGACTAATATTTTTCCTGTGGACAGATTCTCCCACCTGAGCTGTGGATGTCTGCAGCTCTTCCAGAGTTACCATGGACCTCTTGGCTGCTTAACTGATAATCGCTCTCCTTGCCCGGCCTGTCAGTTTAGGTGGATGGCCATGTCTTGGTAGGTTTGCAGTTGTGCCATACCCTTTCCATTTTTGGATAATGGAACAGTGCTCCGTGAGATGTTCAAAGCTTGGGATATTTTTTCATAACCTAACCCTGCTTTAAACTTCTCCACAACCTTATCCCTGACCTGTCTGGTGTGTTCCTTGGCCTTCATGATGCTGTTTGTTCACTAAGGTTCTTTAGCAAACATCTGAGGGCTTCATAAAACAGCTGTATTTATATATACTGAGAATAAATTACACACAGGTGGACTCTATTAATTAGGTGACTTCTGAAGGCAATTGGTTCCACTAGATTTTAGTTAGGGGTATCAGTGTAAAGGGGGCTGAATACAAAATGCATGCCACACTTTTCAGATTTTTTTAATAAAAATTTTGAGAAACATTTATTATTTTCCTTCCACTTCACAATTATGTGCTACGTTGTGTTGATCTATCACATAAAATTCCAATAAAATACATTTACGTTTTTTGGTTGTAACATGACAAAACATGGAGAATTTCAAGGGGTATGAATACTTTTTCAAGGCACCGTACATGTCATAAATAACCAGACCATGAAACAAGGTTCCCTCACCCAGCGCATGCATTGTGTTGTACACCCCAATCACTGTAACCAATTGTGCTGCACTTATCTCTGCCCTTACAGAAGAAACAAATTTGCTTGAAACAAGCTAAACATTTTTTAACATTCTGAATAGTTTTTTTCCCAGTGTAGGTAACTTGAAATCATCTGTTACTACTGTACTTACTTAACAGAGGATCTCAATGTTACACAAATTTCAAAGTAGTTAGGACTGCCCAAGAGTTATAATTCATGTATGAATGTCTAAATGTCCCTATGAGTATCTCTCACCTTCCTATTCACGTGTCATTAAGCAGACATATTATGATGCTTCTTTGAAAAAGCTGACAGTGAAACAATGCCTTAAACTAAAAAAGAGTAATGAGCCATGATGTAATTTGAATGTTGTATTTTTTTCTGTTATGCTACAGGCACCTTAAACCAAATTACAGTTATTTTTAAGTTTTTCAGTGAACTTCAGTAATATTACCTGGTTGCCAGATAGATACTGACACTTAGGGTGGACTACACATATTCATTGGGCACAATTGAACATGAATTTCATGCAATATTTAAAGTATGTGTGAAGCTCAGTATATCGTTGTTTTACATTAAGATAAAGTACCTACATCCCTGTTCAATATAGAAATATTTGTCCTATGTGAGAATAGGACGACTCACCCACTAGGGGAGAGAGAAGGGGGCTATGGGATTTTACATGGTACCAAAATGGACTCACAAACTAGTTGTTTGTATAAAAACAAATATTTATTCAGTACATACATATATATAAAAAAGAAATTTTTTTACACATTCATTACATCACCATCCCATGTAGTGGGTAATAGTTAAATGTTAAAAGATGCAGGCCCAGGAACTAAAGGAACGATTACTAGCTAGAGGCTATTCAAAAACTATACTAAGAAGGGCCTACAATAATGTAATGAATCAAACAAGGACCTCCCTTTTATTCAAAAAGAAAGAATACAAAGACAAAAACAGACCCACTGTTAAAATGATAACGAAATAATCGGATCATGAGCAGCAGCTCAGGACTATCGTAAAAAAGCACTGGCATCTGTTAACGGAGGATTATACGATAGGAAAATATGTTAAACCCTATCCAGAATTGGTATTCAGGCGAGCTACATCATTACGAGACACTCTAGTAACAAGTCACTATAGGCCAGGAGGGGGTAAGCGGACATCCCCCCATGGGACTTATAGATGTGGGAACTGCCCCAAATGCCCGTGGGTAACAGAGGGGCAGGTTATCCATCTTCCCAATGGACAGACACATAGATTGCGTCAATTCGCTGATTGCACAACTAGAGGTGTTATCTACCTCATGAGATGTCAATGTACTGCATTCTATGTAGGAAAAACTATTAGAGAATTCGGTAAACTAATTGGGGATCATATATACTATTCCGGAAACTGAAAAAAATGTTATCGCCAGTCACCAGGCACATTGGACTGCACCACGGGTTTAACAACTCCGTGGTGTTGTTCAATGTGCTGGAAGTAATCCCAGAGGACCCCAGAGGAGGAGATTGGGATAAACATATCCTACAAAAGGAGACCTTTTGGATAGAGCGATTAAATGCTACAGTCCCTCCAGGACTGAATGAAGTGCATACGTACAAGCATTTCCTGTAGCAATAGACAAGACAATTGTTGAGTCGGATCTAAGGCAATAGACCTGATCAATATGGCTAGGTCTGTAGCAATGGATCCAAAACAGAGGAGGAATACACTCCATAATATGGGAAAGGTGAATGTAGTCCATATATGGGCCCTACTAGTCCCACGAGGGTGGACTGTGTAACCACTCTGGAGCTGTGTTTAGAACACAGCGAGATAGGTGATGGATATATGCTTAAAGAGGTTAAAACAGGGAGGACCCGCACAAAATGTTATAGAATGTTATGTGGGACATGTTGTGACACAATGGTATGTGATAAACATGTTGTAAAAAAATGTTGGTATTGTTAAAATATAGAGGTCAATGATAAATTGGAATATAAGGCTGTATAGGTGTGGCTGGAGGCACCTCTGGGGCTGCCCGGGTCCGGGTCATGTACACCTGGCACTGTAGGGTCATTGTTCCCAGGGCGAGCATGTGATTGTCCCAACGGAGGGTTGCAGCCCTCCGTGTGCTGGGGCAGATGGGTTTTAGAAGCTTCCTCCTACCGGCAGGAAAATCGCAGTAATCATATTGCGTATTCCGGATAGTTCCATCAACGTCCACTGGAGGTTATGGCGCTGCTGAGCAGCAACATGCACTCCGAGTAGTACCACCAATACCCACCGGAGTCCATGGCGCTGTTGAGCAGTGGAGTGTTCTCCGGGTGCTACCATTAGCATCCACCGGAGCCCATGGCGCTGTTGAGCAGTGGAATGTACTCCGGGAGCTACCACTAGCATCCACCGGAGCCCTTGGCGCTGTGGAGCAGCGCCACACTAGACCCCATAGATTGCCCGAATAGCAACGTAGCACACCTGCAAGAGCAGGTGTGATAACGTCGGACAATCAGGCTGGGCTGACATCATCAGCAGGCGGCCGGACCGTGCTGAACGTCTCCCAGCTGGAGGATGTATAAAAAGCATGGAGGCAGCCATTAGTGCTGCAGATGGCAGGGGAGAGACACAGACTGAACACTCTACCAAGGTATGTAATAGCAGCTGCAAAGGGATAGATTAAGAAACAGGCAGGAATTGTGTGCAAATGATGTGTGCTGTTATCTAGATGGAGGGCCACACATGCTTCAGTAAACAGGTGTGATGGAACGAACTGAAAGTCACAGTATATGGGAAGGACGTTGAATGTGGGAGTCCATTTAGTAAGTATAGGATTGTTCTAATGATATAGTATAACTGTAAAGTTATTAGAGTTATAAATTCTCTGTATTGCGTGCTCCTCCTGCCTTCCTTGGGACCCATAGGCCTTGATGGAGTGGCTTGAACACACAGGTAGGTGGCAGTGTTGGTGTGGGCCACACATATACAGTGAACAGTGTTGCATATAAGACAAATGTAACTAAATGTGATGATTTTGTCAAAAATGTACTAATATCTATTGTCTATTATAGCAATACACAACTAATACCGTGCATTCTCCTGAAGAAGCGGGATAACCGGGAAACTGGTCAGGAAGCACTAGTAGAATGACTGTGAAAAAATAACATTTAACTATTACCCACTACATGGGATGGTGATGTAATGAATGTGTAAAAACATTTCTTTTTTATATATATGTATGTACTGAATAAATATTTGTTTTTATACAAACAACTAGTTTGTGAGTCCATTTTGGTACCATGTAAAATCCCATAGCCCCCTTCTCTCTCCCCTAGTGGGTGAGTCGTCCTATTCTCACATAGGACAAATATTTCTATTTCAATATTTAAAGTAGGTTGTAGGCTTGATTTCACTATTATACATATTTCAAAGTGTGCTTTGCTAATAGCAGTATAGCACCATATGCAATTTCTGTCTACTACATACAGTATTAAAAAAAGATTTAGAATTCTAAGGAACCACGGCAGTGGTTTGCAATGCAGGTGCTGTGATGCCACCGCCCAGCACCCTTCCTCAGAGTATAATTACTGTAGCACACCAGACTGTCACCCACAAGCACAGCAAAGCTGACATGTATCAACATGAATAAGACCCTGATAAGTCCTTCTGCCACCCATTCCTGATGCCCCAGTATAGGTACCTTATTATTGCCATCATTATCACCAATCTAATCAATTTTAACTGCTGACATAGAAAGGGACTCCATTGCCATCGTTACTGCTGTAATCACTGATAGCTGCTTTATTACCTAATCATCATTTCTGTGTCATCCTTCCACACTTTACCCCTATTTTCATCATCCCCATTCTTCACCTTTGCCTAGGCACATTTCCCATGACAAAGAGAGTAAAAAAACCTTGTCAGATGGAAACATACACAAAAAAACCCTGAAAATTGCATAACTAATTTTCTGAATTATCTACATGCAGAGTGGAGTTTCACTGGCAAAATATGTGGGTAAACGTTAAAATTTGTAGGGGATAGCTACTCAATTTACATCCAAATATATTGCAGTTATCCTGTCATTGTACATACTGCATTAGGAATATAAGTCAATTATTGTGTTCTTTATGCATTTTGTTTGAAAGGAAAGTATATGAAAAGGGACATTGTACCAAAAAACTGTGTGATTTTAGTAGCACCTACATTTTGGAAATGTGGCAAAACCTGTAAACGTCAAGTACTGGAAGATATCTGCATTTTCTCTGTGCCTTTATTGTTCCACATCCTAGAAACATAAGGAGCAGAATTTTTACTAAAGTGGCATTATGACGCTGATTTCTTTTGAGAGTTTCAGAGAGCCAATAGCCTAATTCAGACATTGACGCAAGTCCGGATTAGAAATAGCTATGCTTAAAATAGCTCCCACCTACCCTCTAACTCCTATACTAATGACCCTGTAAAAGGAAGCATATACTAACCTATTCTGTGAAATAAATGGAATACCTGGGTGGGGAAGTCACCCATGACGCTTACTATGGGGCATCCATTGTCAGCTATCCCTCCTCTCCCCTGAAGCTGGATGCTGAAGGCCAATCATTTGACCAGACCAGAACACCCTGAGAATAGTATTATAAGTATCTTCCCTCTACAGGGTAGTTAGTACACATGTTAGAAGGTGGGCAGAAGCAGTTTTAAGCTTAGCAGGTTCTAGCCCAGACTTCTACTTTAATGAATGGATCTGGTGCTTATTATAAGCCTTCTCTAAAGCTAAGCTGAAGGACCAAGAAATCTTAATGCTGTCAAATAAATAAAAAAACTATGATTTTTTTTCTCTATGTAATCAACAGCATTTCAAGAAAGGCAGAGCCTATATAGGTACTTTTTAATAATTATGTATATTAAACTCTGCTATCAAAGTATAATGCAAATGAGTTTGCATTTACTGATATGCAATGTAGTGATACACCAAGAGTGGTTCTATGAAAATCTGAAAATTAACTGCCAAGTTTCCATAAATCAAACTGAGAACACCACGCATTGTTTAGTTTTGCTATGGGAGGGAGGTGGATAATATCCTGCAGGAAATGAGCAGTCACTGGTGATGAGACTACAACCCACAATCTCTATTGTATGTCATTCTACAAAGAATGCACTTTTACATCTGGATAGCAAGAGTCATCAGATATTCCACCGATAACAAAATAATGTGACACGATAAAGAAATAAATGGACATAATAAAAGAGAAACCAAAATGTGTTATACAGATTACCTTTCATAACACAAGGATAACCAGAAATTACTTAAATAATGCAGACTAGGCAAACAATGGTATCTTATCGTGGTGGTCCATCAAGACATAATGTTGGGACTTATGAATTTGTAAAAAAAAAAGGCTTGTTAAATGTGGCAACGAATTTGATTTTCCCTTTTATTCTCATAACATATAATATTCTTGGAAGTGACAATGAAATTGACAATGAGGTATGAAGAAAATGATTCTCATATGCACGCTGGGTAAGTATTTTTATATAAATTCCCTGTGCATTTTCTCTTTTAAGGTTCGAACTATATTAACTAAAAAGAAGATACAGGGAATAAAACAACAAAGGCAATAAGATTCTAAATTTGGATGAACAAGAATAGTTGGCAACAATGATTCAGTTTAATGAATCTTAACATTGCTGAAATAATTTTGTATATTGACAGTACAATCCAGCTCTACTGTTTTGCTGTATTCCTAAACAGAACGTAAGAGAGCTAGGCAGCAAGGTGATCAAATGGTTAGCACTCTACACTAGTACTATGTACCTGAAGTTATCTGCACCGGACACTATCTGCATGAATATTTTTTTTTCCTCCATGTGTTTGCAGTTATTTTTTGTGAATAAATTCAGATTTCTTACACAATATACTGATAAGCTAATATTTTTCCACTGTTTGACTGTAAACAGGGAATGTGCATTCTATAAAACTCTGTGGAAGTAGTAGGTACAAATGCAACAAAACAGAACACAAAGAAGAGAAGGCCTGGTTCACACTAGTGCGAGTTCTGAAGGAACTTATGTCACACAGAATCAATGAAAAATGAAAATCACATTATTCTCTATGGTGCCCATTCACAGCAATGCAACACAGCACAGCAATTTTTTGGTGCTGTTGCTGCACAGTTTTGGCCCCATAGACTTGTTCGCATGGGGGGCAATATCTGGAGGTCCCCCTTATTGTTAAAGGGGGGTTTCAGTTTCTGATAAGCCCCCCAACCTACAGACCTCCACACACACTGGGCCAGGGTTGTGAATAAAAGGGCCATGTGGACCAAGTGCTTGACCAGAGGGGGCCCCCTGACAAAGCACCCCCCACATATTGAATGCATGTAGCCTGGTATAGTTTTGGAGGGCTGCTAGGTTACTAACATTTAAGTCAGTAGAAACTTGGTGATTTTACAACTAGCACAGAATTTTTGCCAGAGGAGGGATTGATACTGTGTACAACTTCAACTCTGATGCTTCAACTTTACATATTAATATGCAAATAATGGAATAAAAGATACTTCTCATAGGTTCATAAAATGTCAGATTATGTGAACCCACTTAAGCAGATACAAATATAACAGAATGTATATTTAATGCCTGCTCCTTCACTGGCTTACTTTAGGTGGGCAGCAGTCATGGATGCTCTGTCTTAGGAAGAGGTGCACCATTTGATTGTGTCCTTCCTGCAGTCAGTTGTGGCTCATCTCCATCAGGTGTTTTTCTTATAAATTGAATAAAGGCATATGTGTGGCCCTAACATTAATAAGCAACAAGAGAGAATTATGCCCTACGGTCTTTTGAGATGTGCTCATGCTGCTGAGGTAATGTTATCCTGATTCAAAGTTTGCTTTCTGTTTCCCATCCATCTGTGGCCTGCCCTGACTTCCGTCTGTCTGCCCTGTTCTGTTCCTAATTGCCTGCTACCAGACCTGTTTTGTGCTACAATTCTAACACCTCCACTATTGCGTGTTCTACAAATTTCTGTTCTACCTGTCAGCTTGTTTATTTACAGCAGACTTCTGTAAGCATCAGCTGTGCTTGGGAAATCTCATTGACTTAAACAAAGGAGCATCTTCCATACTTTTCTGTGGAGGCTGTTTTGGAAGACTGGATGAACCTTATAGTTTGAAGACTGGCTCACATCGTACTTGTGACAGCATGCTTCAGGTGACAAACCACTGGATATTCATTTCCTGAAAGTGAAGGCTGCATTCAGTTTTCTGTTTGTCTGTGTATATAATTTTCAGCAAATTCAAAGGGTATTTTTGAAAACATAGGCCTCATTCACGTGGCCAATTAGGGCATCACATGTGTCTGCAGACAGTGGCAGCCAGGAAGCCTGCACAAATCAACGACTGACAAGCGATGCAGCTTTCCATGAATGTTCACGTATAACTGCACATTAAGTGGTTACATAAAATTTAGGACATATGAGAGGCCCTGGCCACAAACTGTCTGCACCCATGGCCACTCATTTGTCCCTAGACACATGTCACCGCTCAATTTGCAAATAGCTGACTCCTTGTCAGCCTGTCATTTATTGTACAGGCTTCTTCTCCGCTGCTGATTGCAAATACCTGTAATCCCAGCTACAGAAACACACTGATTATTAGCAGTGTACAGTCTTATAATTCACGTGAATAAGGCTTAAATTTTATTTATAGATAAATCCTTTTTTTTTTAGTTTTGTATAAAGGATAGGGTTAAAACCCTCTCTTCTTTTTATTGCTGTCTGTTTTCCTGCTGTTAAAATCCTCTCCCGTTATTTGTTCTGATGACCATTGTCATCCAGACTGAAAATGATGGGAAATCCAACATTTTACAAATGTCACTCTAACAGGAAAAGAGTGGAAATCTTCCTATGAGGGCACTTGTCTGAATGACAACTATCTAAGAGGGTAATTCCTCTCATTTTGGACAGATACTCTCTGACTTCCTGTTGTGTCACCAGGACAGAGAGTGAAGAGAAGTTTTCCCTAGTAGTCAGACACAGTAAATATGCTGACATAGGGTTATCTATTCTCTACAGTACATATACGGTATGTAAAGATTAAAGATATGATAGTGATGTGAATGAAATAAGTAATCCATTGTACAGGGTGGGCCATTTATATGGATACACCTTAATAAAATGGGAATGGTTTGTGATATTAACTTCCTGTTTGTGGCACATTAGTATATGTGAGGGGGGAAACTTTTCAAGATGGGTGGTGACCATGGCGGCCATTTTGAAGTCGGCCATTTTGAATCCAACTTTTGTTTTTTCAATAGGAAGAGGGTCATATGACACATCAAACTTATTAGGAATTTCACAAGAAAAACAATGGTGTGCTTGGTTTTAACGTAACTTTATTCTTTCATTAGTTATTTACAAGTTTCTGACCACTTATAAAATGTGTTCAATGTGCTGCCCATTGTGTTGGATTGTCAATGCAACCCTCTTCTCCCACTCTTCACACACTGATAGCAACATCGGAGGAGAAATGCTAGCACATGCTTCCAGTATCCGTAGTTTCAGGTGCTGCACATCTCGTATCTTCA
>BLSH010419368.1:651076-695718 GCA_018402905.1 Glandirana rugosa
GTCGTCAAACGGATACATTTTTTCCGTCTGACAGCAAGACAGTGTCTGTTTCTCTCTCTAGACACTAAGGATCATTAGTCCTCATGTGTCAATCATTTGTGTGGGTCCCTTGTGTAAATTCGGATCAAAGTGTGACCACGCTACCCCTTGGTCCCGCTAAAGTCGTGGTCAAGGGCGTAGTGTAGAGAGGGCGTCCGTCAAGTGTGACGGAAGACGCTTGGTGACGCCAACAGTTATGTTACAATTGGTGAACGGTAGGCGGCTAACCGTAGACTGCCGCCGTTTCACCGAGACATTCCGTTTTGCGGCAGTATACTGCCGCCGGCGGTCTAGCGCGTGTCACTCGCGCGCGCGTGGCGGCCTCCGCGCGGGCGGGCATCGCGGGTGGCCGGCGGCAATTGAAGCCGCCGCACCCGCTCCCTGGCCCTCCCCGGACACAGTGAGCGCGCGGGCGCGCCTCCGGCGGTGCGCGCGCGCTCACTGTGCGCGATCTGGCGGCCGCCGTCATATGACGGCGTTTTGCCTTACAGAGCCACTTTGCCGCCGTCAGATGCCAATCGGCGGATGGCAAGTGGTTAACATTGTATTGACAACCGCAGTGGTTCGCAGAAGGCAGTGTGAACTGCCTGCGGGAGAGATGTGATGCGGGAACTGGTGCTGAAATCGCCCTGGTTCCCCATCGCACCAGTGTGAAACTAGGCTTAAATGTGTTCCCTGGGTGTGTTTACTAACTGTGTACTCCTGATTACTAGGAATCACAGATCTCTCTCTTTGTCTGTGACAGAACGACAGTCTGCCTTTTTTACATAGGCAAACTGCTGTTCTGTTATTCCCAAGAATGATTGCCGGTGGCCGGCAGTCATCGAGACCCTCCTGATTGGCTCCTGCTGTGTCCAGGGCCACCATGCTGCACTATATGTGCAGTGGGCAGTACGGAACTGATTAATAAGAAAAACTGGGGTTAATTTACTAAAACTGGAGAGTGCAAAATCTGGTGCAGCTCTGCATGGAAACCAATCAGCTACCAGTTTTTTTTTGTTTTTTTTTGTCAAAGCTTAATTGAACAAACTGAAGTTAGAAGCTGATTGGCTACAATACACAGCTGCACTAGATTTTGCACTATCCAGTTTTAGTAAATCTACCCCACTGCAACATCTGTTTCCCTTTAGGTATAGGTGATCCTTTACTTCACCAAAATTGAATCCCCTATTGTATAGTATGCCTGTGATTTAACTTAGTGCAGACTGGGAAGAGCAGTAAGCACAAGCAGGAAATAAGATTTACTGTAGAAGTTGAATGGAAAGAAAATGTTAAGAAAACCAAATGGCATTATAATAAAAAAAAAAATTATAGATGGCACCAAAATCAGTACATTGGAGAAAGGGCAGGAAACACCCAGAATAGTTGTGCATACCGCTGAACCAATTTTGAAAATGAAGCCTTTTTTCAAAGTATTATGGTGCTGTATATTCTCTTTGGAGTATGTACATATAGTATCACATTTTTGTAAATATTTTATTATATCTTTTCATGTGACAACACTGAAGAAATTACACTTTGCTACAATGTAAACTAGTGAGGTGTATAGCTTGTATAACAGTGTAAATTTTCTGTCCCCTCAAAATAACTCAACACACAGCCATTAATGTCTAAACCACTGGCAAGAGAAGTGAGTACACCCCTAAGTGAAAATGTTCGAACTGGACACAAAGTGTCAATATTTTGGGCCCAATTAGCCATTTTCCCTCCCCGGTGTCATGTGACTCGTTAGTGTTACAAGGTCTCAGGTTTGAATGGGGAGCAGGTGTGTTAAATTTGGTGTTATCGTTCTCACTCTCTCATACTGGTCACTGGAAGTTCAACATGGTACCTCATGGCAAAGAACTCTCTGAGGATCTGAAAAAAAAGAATTGCTGCTCTACATAAAGATGGCCTAGGCTATAAGAAGGTTGCCAAGACCCTGAAACTGAGCTGCAGCACGGTGGCCAAGACCATACAGTGGTTTAACAGGACAGGTTCCACTCAGAACAGGCCTCGCCATGGTCGACCAAAGAAGCTGAGTGCACGTGCTCAGCATCATATTCAGAGGTTGTTTTTGGGAAATAGATAGTATGAGTGCAGCCAACATTGCTGCAGAAGTTGAAGGGGTGGGGGGTCAGCCTGTCAGTGCTCAGACCATACGCCGCACACTGCATCAAATTGGTCTGCATGGCTGTCGTCCCAGAAGAAGCCTCTTCTAAAGATAATGCACAAGAAAGCCTGCAAACAGTTTGCTGAAGACAAGCAGGCTAAGGACATGGATTACTGAAACCATGTCCTGTGGTCTGATGAGACCAAGATAAACTTATTTGGTTCAGATGGTATCAGGCGCGTGTGGCGGAAACTAGGTGAGGAGTACAAAGACAAGTGTGTCATGCCTACAGTCAAGCATGGTAGTGGAAGTGCCATGGCTTGGGGCTGCATGAATGCTGCCGGCACTGGGGAGCTACAGTTCATTGCGGGAGCCATGAAGGCCAACATGTACTGTGACATACTGAAGCAGAGCATGATCTCCTCCCTTCGGAGACTGGGCCGCAGGGCAGTATTCCAACATGATAGTGACCCCAAACACACCTCCAAGACCACCACTGCCTTGCTAAAGAAGCTGAGGGTAAATGGTGATGGATTGGCCAAGCATGTCCCCAGACCTAAACCCTATTGAGCATCTGTGGGGCATCCTCAAATGGAAGATAGAGGAGAGCAAGGTCTCTAACATCCACCAGCTCCGTGATGTCTTCATGGAGGAGTGGAAGAGGACTCCAGTGGCAACCTGTGAAGCTCTGGTGAACTTCATGCCCAAGAGAGTTAAGGTAGTGCTGGAAAATAATGGTGGCCACACGAAAAATGTACACTTTGAGCCCAATTTGGACATTTTCACTTAGGGGTGTACTAACTTTTGTTGCCAGCAGTTTAGAAATGAATGGCTGTGTGTTGAGTTATTTTGAGGGGACAGCAAAATTACACTGTTATACAAGCTGTACACTCACTACTTCACATTGTAGCAAAGTGTCATTTCTTCAGTGTTGTTACATGAAAAGATATAATAAAATATTTACAAAAGTGTGAGGGGTGTACTCACTTTTGTGAGATACTGTATATATATATATATATATATATATATTAATGAACAGCCATATATACCCAATAATAAAAGCCTTTTATTTTCTTTCATAAGGTCAAATGTTTATGAAAGTATCTGGTGTGCAGTTAAATTTGAAACAAATGTAATATAGGATAAAAAAAATGAAGTAATTAGAGCTTTATATTATTGCCCAATATCTTGCTACATATTTCCTTTTTTTTTTAGTATGCCTGACTCCTATACATTGTTTTTGCAAAACCTAAGTATACTTTCTATGAGTATGAGCAAGCTATCTAACACAAATATTTTTGTACTTTTTAGAATATAATTTGTGTGATGAAGCAGCAGTTATTCCTTATTTCTAGAGAATAAAGGGTTAAACACATAGGTGCCACAATGCTTGATCAGGTTTGACAAGCTGGTCTTTGCCTGTCTTAATAAATGTATATGGCCAACCTTGCCAAAAAAGAAAATGGCATTGAGATGATTCTTGAACAGAGCTTGCATGATTGGATAATGATTTGATTTATCATTAGATAAACAGAAATGTTAAGGGTCAGTGTCAGTCATCAGGACAATTGTAGGATGTTTTTCAAGACTCCAGCACATAAATCAGATTCAGCTAGGATGAGCTCATAAATATATTGCAGATGCTCGGTAATCCTTTTAATAGATAACCAGAACCCAATTACTGATACTATGAAAATTAAAAAAAAAAAAAAATGATAGCTGCCAAATTATGACACCATCTACATCTCACTATGCCCTTTAGGTCATCAGTACTGTATGTAATAGGTCAACATAATTTCAAGTGCTAATTTATAAGTGCAATAGCATCCAGTGCTAGTAGTTTTTGGCAAGGGGCTCCTAGCTTCAATGTGATAGGCTAGATAAAGTGTAAATGCTCAATCAAAGGAATCCTCCAGAAAAAAATTCTCCATCCCATGACATAGTGGTCTGGGTCAAAAAAAGCATTTTTCGTTCCTTGGTCAACCAAGCTACTGGGAGGAACAGAAGGACTACTTCACATGGGTGGAACTCATGATGTCTTTAGCTTCTGGAATGCAAGCCATTGGTGCTATATGAAATAGTTCTGTCTTTACACTCGTTGCCATGTATCTAAGGGAACTGGTATGTTTCTGTACTACTGAGCTATGCTTTTGTTTAATGCATTTTTTGGGGTTTGATCTGGTATGCCTAATGTATATGGGGATAATGTGATCCAGGTGTTGTGATGTTTCTTAACCATAAGGTAAGTATTTATTTGATTGTATGATGTTTGCTTTCATTCTTTTTGCTACTGCTTTTGTAATATGACCTCAATAAAAACCTTGGAGTTGAATTCAGTAAGTGCTGGTTCTCTCTTTATAAAGCCAGGGTTCTAACCTTTCACCGCTCTATATATACACTTTATTATTATTTCTAAAATGCTTGAGTCTACAATTTGGCTTTACAGGCTTCTTAAATACAGAGAACCTTAAGACTCCATTTACACCGGACGCTATTTCAACCTCCCCTGAACAATTTTTTTTTTTGACAGCTAGAAGTGGCGTCTAAAACGGCTGTTTTGCTGTGTTTTGCATGTATTCGCGTTTAGCGGCATTTTGCCGCGTTCGCATCTAGGAGCATTATTAAAGATTTTTTATTTTTTTAAAAATGGAAACGCCTGTAAATGAAATGGTCCTAGAGGCGAGTCGCCGCGTTTAGGCACGTTTAGCTGCGTTTACAAGCTGTTTGGCGTCTCAAATGCCTCTGAACTGGCGTCTGAACCCAGCAGCAGTGTAAATGAGGCCTTAAACATTACAGCAAAAAGGCTGAAACTTTTTGGGATCAACTGAGATATTAAAATGACCATCAAATTCTGCCTCAACAAACCTGTTTCAGGGAGAACCCCTTAAAAAAAATGCTTAAAACAGAAAACAATTCGAGTTATGGCAAAATTAGATAGAAATTCTGCCCTTAAAAAAGTACCTACAGTGCGTGTATAATCTTGTTAATCGCCCTACAGTGATAGTAGTTAAAGTAGAAGTTACTTTACATATCCTTTATATTAAAAGAAAATAAAGGGTAAAATACCTTTAAAACACCTTGATAAGCATAATCCCAATGGATAAAATTAATCAAATATTTGCTTACTGAGGTAAATGTGTAAAAAGTTACAGTTACAGAATCCTTCAGGTCCTTCGGCCTGTGTTGAATAGCTATAGTTGTAAGACAAGTCAGGTTAAAATGTGTGGTCAGTTTAATTAACTTTGAGAACTTAGAGATAGCCTTAGGCCCACTTCACACTGTGTTGAAGTAATGAGCTGCAAAATGCTTGATTTTTAACGCATTACTGCAATGGACTGTAACAGACACACTGTGCTATATTTATTACAGTGCTAATTCATTTTAAATAACGCCCTAGTATACTGCTACAGTCAAGCACAACACACCTGCACTACAGCACACCACAACATGCATGTGGTGCGCTGTAATAACCATTTCACCTCCGGAAGAATTTCTCAGTTTAGGACCAGAGCACTTTTTGCGATTCGGCACTGCATTGCTTTAACTGACAATAGCGCGGTCGTGCGACGTTGTACCCAAACAAAATTTGCGTCCTTTTTTCTGCACAAATAGAGCTTTATTTTGGTGGTATTTGCGTCATTTCTAATCACCGCTATAAGCAAAAGAAGAGCGACCATTTTGCAAAAAAAACCCAAATTTCTTATTGCTAAAATTCAAATCCAAAAAAAAACCATAAAAAGACATTTTTTTTCACAGTTTTTGGCCGATTTATATTCTTCCTCATATTTGTGATAAAAAAAATTGCAATTGACGCTTATTGATTGGTTTGCGCAAAAATGGCCGCGTTTACGGATGGTGAGAATTAATTTCTGGGGTTTTTATTTATTTTATTTTTTTTACTAGTAATGGCGGCAATCTGCGATTTTTGGCGGTACTGCGATATTGCAGCGGACATGTCGGACATTTTTGACACTTTTTTGGGACCAATGACATTTATTCAGCCATCAGAAATTTAAATGTCCACTGATTACTGTATAAATGTCATTGGCAGTGAAGGGGTTAACCTGCAGGGGGAAATCAAGGGGTTAACTGTGTTCCCTGGGTGTGTTCTTACTGTGGGGGGGTTGGGCTACCATGGGCATGAGAGATCTAACTGATCCCAGTGACAGGGATCAGTAGATCTCCCATGCCCGCACTGTCAGAATGGGGAACCGCCGTGTTTACATGTTCTTTGCCTGTGGCCGCTCATCGTGGCTCGCCGGCGGACATCGGGTCCACCGGATCCGCAGGCACACTCCTCAGGAGTGTGGTGGGCACGCGCGCCCCCTAGTGGCCATTCGCAGATCGCCGTCTTTTTACGGCGATTCGCGGCTAGCGTCCACACTGCCGCCGTAAATATGCGGTAGGCAGTGTGGAACTGGTTAAGTAAAATGGTTATGTCTGATTTTGAGGATGTTGCTTTGTGTTGGAAGTTCATAATGAATGACTGTCTTAAAGTGTTTGTTACCCCAACACTTCATATTCCTGATATGTACCTGCTGTACCATGTACTTGTATGAAAAAGTATCATGTTCTCTTTGTATTGCTCCCTTTGTGTAAAGTCTCTGGTGTTCCAGCCAGTCCCTTTGCTTTCCTATTAAAAACTGATTACACTAAGCAGAATACACCGTGACCAGTACCCTAGGTATGCTGGGAACTCAGCCTGCTCTCCTCCAAGGATCAGACTTGTCCTGACACACTCCTGCTGCACAGCCATTCACTGGGAAGCTCAGTGTGCTGTTGTTCCCCCCCCCCCCCCCAGCTCTTATTAAAAAGGGCGGGAAGTATTTATAATGTTTTTTATATCTATACAAAAATGTTTTGCCTTTTATTCCTATTTTAACCATTGTTTTTATTTTACAATACGGCGAGGCGTTGGGGCTCTCGTTCTGGGTCGGCGTCATATGACTGCGGCCCATTCAACGGGAGAGCGCAGCGGGGCGATGTCCCCAGGACACAGCTTGTCATGACAGTGGTAAGCAGCCAATGACCACAGTTGTTTACTACGTGATAGGCCGTGATCCATTCACAGCTGATCACAAATGTAAACGCAGATCAGAAACTGGCTGTTACCGGCTCTTCTCTCCTCACACACTGTTTCCAGTGTGAGCAGAGAAAAGCCAGGGATTAGTGAGGTAATGATCTGTGTCTTGTACTGCACCAAGCACCACACCAAGAGAACATGTCACATCGCCCATCAGTGGTGAAACAGTCCTCATCAGTGCCCAGCAGTGTTACTGTTCCCCCCCAGTGCACCTGTTACTCAACATTCACCACATCAGTGCCCATAAAGTGCACATGTCACCCATCAGTGCCCATAAAGTGCACCTGTCACCCTTAGAGACTGTCATCACCAGTGGCGGCTGCTCCATAAGGGGTGCAGGGGCGTTGCCCCCCATCCATGCGTCCGGCCCCCTGATCTACATACAGGGCACCGGGCTATTGATTCTAGTGGGGGGAGTGTTTTTTTGAAGCATGTGACTAGAGCCAGAGGCTGTAATTAGCTTCAAAATAAGGTGGGCCGGGGCGCAGAGCACTGCACTCCGATCCCACTTAGTTGTGCGGCAATAGCTTAGGACTCCCTGGCCAATAGTATCTCAGGACGCACTTCCTGTTCCTGTGTGGCCGGGAGGAAGATGTCCCACTGTTTGCTTGCCGGAGCGGCCCCGGCTCTTCCTTCCCCCTGCATATGGTAAGGCAGCATGGCACATTCACAGTGTTCCCTAACCCGTTTTGCTCCCGCAGCAGGAGTGGGGTTGGATGTTAGCTTATCGCTGCCACTTCTCTCCCGTCGGGGGGGTGGTGTGTGATCGCTGCCGTTCGGCTCTGGAGAGGTGATGTTAGTTTGTGCCCCCCCCCCTTGAAATTTTGAGCATTAGCCACCACTGGTCATCACTGTCATCAGTGCACCTGTCACCCATCAGTGACCGTCAGCATTGCACCCGTCACACATCAGTGACCATTAGCAGTGCACCTGTCAACCATCAGTGACTGTCAGCAGTCACCTGTCACCCATCAGTGCCCATAAAGTGCACCTGTCACCCATCAGTGCCCATAAAGTGCACCTGTCACCGATCAGAGTGTATCTGACCGTGAGTACCAGTCACGCAGCCGTCCATCACCAGAGCACCCGTCGCACAACCCATCACCAAAGTACCCGTCACACAGCCCATCACCAGAGTACCCATCACACAGCCACAATCAGAAGGCTAGTACCAGCCATGTCCAAAAAAGTTTATAGCAGTGAGGAGGCATTCCAGATCCTCTACATAACTGATGAGAGCAGCGGAGAGTTCTCACAGTCAGATTCCAATTCTGATTTTGAATTCAATTCAGAGTTTCAACCAATTGAAAACAGTGGATCAGCGACCGAATCGGAGGAAGAATGGGTCCCTCCTAAAAGGGTACGGTGCTCTGGAAACCAGGCAGCCGCCAGCAATAGACCCCAGGATGAAATGCCCAGGCCCAGTACCAGCACTCCTGCCAGCGATAGACCCCATGATGAAATGCCCAGGCCCACTACCAACGCTGCAGTATCACACCCAAATACCAGAACAGGAATACTGTGCACTCATATCATTATTCTTTTTAGATTCTTACATTACGAGCAGGGATTTCCCTGAAGATGGAGTCTCTGTTAGCTCTGAAACACGTTGGATTTGGCTAGTCACAGCCCCCCGAACATAACTCATGTAAACTCCTGGATAACCAGTGTTATTTATACTGTATATCATTGAATTGTACTTAAATGGATCCCAAATTTTAACTTTTTTTGCACAATAAAATTTGTATTTTTTACTTCTTTACTCTCTTGCCTGTGAGCTTTTAAAGTCCCATGCTGTATGAGGGAAACCCAGTTTGAATTTAACCCTAGGGATGTGGCCACAGTAGACATACTATTTCTCCTCTTACCTCTTTTCCATCCCCCAAGAGTCAGGGCCACTACATACCTCCCAGATGCTCTTGCCAACCCAGCACTCTGCCTTTCTCCGCACAGCCAGGTGTGCAGGCCAAATACAGAAATTTTTTCTGAAATTGATTTTTTTTATTTATTTTTGCCCAACACTTTGCTTCAATTTATTGTGGACCAGACACATCTATATGCCCAGCAGTATATGGCTAACAACCCCCAATCATCCTATGCCCTCCATATGAGTGGAGAGATCTGACTTTGGAGGAATTCTAATTTTTTATGGGCTTCACCCTTAACATGGATCTTACAAAGAAAATGAAGGACATGCCTACTGGTTCACCAACCCCATCCACTACATGCCCATTTATTCTACCGCAATGTCCAGGTCCTGATATGAGATGATTATGACTTTCCTTCACTTCAGCGACAACACCCAGTGCCCTCCCCGAAATCATCCAAACTATGACAAATTATATAAAATTTGCCCACTCATAAGTTTTTTTCCCAAAGATTTGCTGAACTCTATGCCCCTAATAAAAATATTTGTGCGGATGAGTCCTTTGTACACTTTACATACCACATATATGAAGGAATACATTCCCAGCTCCAGCCCCCTGAGTGCCCGGCCTGCATGGGCACAACCGGAAAAATGGTATGGGACCTGGCATACCCACTGCTGCAAAGGTTATCACATATACCTGGATAACTATTATACTAGCCTGCAAAACCTCCAGAAAGAACAGGGAGGGCTTCCCACAATCTTTAGTAAACAAAAAATGTAAAGGGGGAAAAAGCAACTCTGAGAAACAACAAAGTGCTGGCCTTGAGGCGGAAGGATAGCAGTAGTGTATACATGCTGTCCACCATCCATAACGACACCACAGTCGAGGTTCACAGAAGATGAGGTCCCATTCAAAGCCAATATGCGTCCAAGAATATAAACTTTACATGGTGGGATGGATTTCAATGACCAAATGCTTCAGCCCTATTTGGCAACAAGGAGGTCCTGTTTCTGGTATATATTTTTCCCATTTTCATCATCTGTGCTGACCATCTTACATACTTCCTCAAGTAACCATGCCACTGCCTTCCACGTGAACTGACCCTGCCCTGTTTTTTGACTGTGCATCTGCCTACCACTTAGACTGCTTCCACATGAACTGACCCTGGCCTGTTTTATCAACTATGCTTCTGCCTACTGCTTGGACTGATCTGTTGCCCTGCTACTGTAGTACACAGGGGTCTCACATATGTGAGGGGCTCCAGAATTGTTTTTCGGGATGGAGAAAACTCATTTTTTGGCTTTCTCCGGGTTTCATAATTTCCGGATTAGGGTCTGACATCCGGAGATGTCAAAGAGATTTGGGTGGGAGAAGCCTCTACCCCTGTGCTCAGGTCTTAACTGTCTGAGGCCCTCAGCCTAATGCTGATTTACTGCCATCATGCCTTCGCCTGCCGTATGAACTGAGCACACCTCTGCCTGCTACCTGTACTATGGAAAAAAAATAGCTGTAGCAAGAGGCAGTATGTTTATGAAGGGCTGGACAGTGGTACAATAATGGGTGTCTGCAGGAAACAGTGTACCAAGACCAATATTATGGCTGTGCTGGCCATGTCTCTGCCTGGACAATGCCTTTAGACAAATACTTTGGCTGTGCTGACAATATCCCAGTACTGACTATAGACAATATTCCTGCCTTGCTGCCTGGATAATTACTTTTGTTGTCACTAAGCATGTCCCTGCCCACTGCCTGGACCAATGTTCTCCTCTGTGGATAAGTGCACTACTAAAATCAAAGGTAATCATTTTTTTTACCCTTTCCGCAATAGAAATGATTTTGGAGTGTTATTCTTGATATGTGAATTCTATGTGTTAGAAATATAAAGGGCCTTCAAAAATTGTAGGCTGTCAGGAAATTAGATGTGTAATTTATGCTCTTAGAACGCCTTGATTGAAGGTGCTACTTGAATGTTGGGCCTCTGTATGTGGCCAGACTGTGTAAAAGTCACACATATGTGGTATTACCATACTTAGGAGGAGTAGCATGTATAGAATGTATTTTGGGGTGCAATTTTTGCTATGTACATGCTATGTGTTAGAAATATTGTATAAAAGAACAACTTTGTGTAAAACTGTGCGTTTTCATTTTCTTTCCACATTTTCCAAAACCCTGTGGAAAAAGAATGACATGTTCAAAAGACTCATTATGCCTCGCAGAATATATCCTGGGCTGTTTGCTTTCCAAAATGGGGTAATTTTATGGGCATTTCCATTGTCCTGGGGCTCCAGGGCCTTCAAAAGTGTGATAGGTCGTCATGACATCGGATGTGTAATTTATGTCCCTAGAACACCTGACGGTGCTCCCTGCATGTTGGGCCTCTCTATGTGGCTAGGCTCTGAAAAAGTCTCACACATGTGGTATCGCCATACTCAAGAGTAGTAGCAGAATGTGTTTTGGGGTGTAGTTGCAAGTAGGCAGATGCCATGTGAGAGAAATAACCTGTTAATATGACAATTTTGCAAAGAATTCTGGGAAAAAAATTACAACGTCAAAAAAACTCACCATGCATCTTACTAAACATCTTGGAATGTCTACTTTCCAAAAAGGGGTAATTTTGGGGGTATTTGTAATTTTCGGGCTTGTTAGTGTCTCAAGAAATGGGATAAGCTGCCAGTACATCAGGAGTGGTCAGGTGTTATCAATTTTCAGTGTTTGGCACCATAGCTTGTAGACTCTATAACTTTTACAAAGACCAAATAATATACACTGATTTGGGTTATTTTTACAAAAGATTGTAGTAGTAAAAATTTTGGCCATTTTTTTATTTATAGCACAAAAAAATAAAAAAAAACAGTAGTGATTAAATACCACCAAAAGAAAGCTTTATTTGTGTGGAAAAAGGGCACAATTTTCATATAGGTACAGTGTTGCATGGCTGAGTAATTGTCAGTCAAAATGTGAGAGCACTGAAAGCTGAAAATTGACCTGGGAAGAAAGGGGTAGAAGAACCCAGTAGGCAAGTGGGTAAACAGAAAAAGTTGTTTTATAAGGTGATTGTTTACAATAAATTTAAGGCCAAGCATGTTAACCACTTAAGGACCGAAAGGATTTCCCACTGTAGGACCAGAGCTAGTCCTAGTTACTAGTAATGGTGGTGATCTGCGATTTTTATTGGGACTGCGATATTGCAGCAGACATGTCGGACATTTTTGACACTTTTTTGGGACCAATGACATTTATACAGCGATCAGAAATTTCAACATCCACTGATTACTGTGTAAATGTCATTGGCAGTGAAGGGGTTAACCTGCAGGGGGAGATCTAGGGGTTAACTGTGATCCCCAGGCGTGTTTTAACTGTGAGGGGGCTGGGCTACCATGGGCATATGAGATCTAACTGATCCCAGTGGCAGGGATCAGTAGATCTCTTACATGCCACCTGACAGAGCGGGGAACTGCCGTGTTTACATCGGCAGTTCCCCGTCTTTCTTCTCTGCCAGGCAATCGCGGGTAGCTGGCAGACATCGAGTCCACCGGACCCACGGCCATACTGCTGCAGAGTGCGGCAGGCAGGAGAGAGCCGCCGTTTGTAGACGGCGATTCGCGGGATCGTGCCACTCTGCAGCAGTAAATGTATGCGAGCCGGCCTGGAGCCATTTAAGGCACAACATAACACGTTAACATGTGCAGGTATTACACTGCAATAACCCTGAGGGCAAGTTCACAACATAGAAACGCAGTCCGGATGCAATCCAGTGCATGTTTGATGTGTTTTTGGTGCAGTCCCCCCTCTTTTTTCTTAACATTAAATAAGGACATGTGTGATCCAGTGTGTTTTTGGTGAGTTTAGGTATGTTCCAGTGCGTTCCAGTGCATTTTTGATGCGTTATACTGCATTCCAGTACGGTCCAGTTCAGGAAAAATGCAGCATGTTCTACTTTTTTTTTCTGGAACTGGCACGCACTGAAACTGCAAGAACTGGAGTGAACTATGCCATTGAAAACCATGTAACCTATTTCAATGCGTTTTTGATGCAGAAAAAAAACCACACTAGACTGCATGTGGTGTGAACTGGCCCCAAGAAATGTGATTATGAACTTACTAGTAAAGGGAATTTGTGTTTTTTTTTTCATATTTTATTTATGTATTTATTTATTTTTTCAGTCAAGTAAGCGTTAATTTTTGTATATTCATATTTTGTATTTTTGTTAGTCAGTAGGTAGAGTTTAAAACTTTTTTCATATAAATTGTAAAGACTGTTTATCAATCTGCTGCATTACTCCCTCTTGGAGTCTCCTTGGTGACTTTGTAATTTTTGTAAACTTGCCTATTTAAATGGTATTCTGTTCAGCCATGTGGTTCTATTTCTCTCCTTTATTGTTCAGGCAGTGGATGTTCTTGAATGCTGCAGAGTGCAGTGCTCAGGTACTGATATCCCCACCATTCTCTACTGCATTTTCCTGAGAGTCCAGGTCAGAGTTACGATATTAACCACTTAAATGTGAAATCCCCTGCGCTACTATGAGGTAATCAAATATTATAAGATGAGAGAGTGAAAAACTGGTTATAAGAGCCAAGCCTAAAAGTGAATAAAATAATTTTATGTCAGCTGCAGCAATACCTGATATGTGACACAATTCGTACTCAGATAGATGTAAAGAAATTGATATTGCGCAGCCTGTATGTGCAAATAACAAAATACTACCTGCATCCAGTAGTTACGCAGTATAAGCAAAATCAGTAGTATAAAGTGACATTAGTGCATCAAAACATCCAAATCAAACATAAAATGCAAAAGTGACTCAGTGCCGTAAACATATCTCATACAATTGCTTATAGTGAACGTTAAATAGCAGATGAATTCTTATTGAACCAGTGGATATATGTTCCCTAGTCCATGCAGATACAGTCAATTAATCATTAGTGGATCTCAATGAGCACATTAGACAACTGTCCATATGCTCCTTACACCAATATGGATAATACAGTCCTGTTTGTTTCAATAGAAAAGTGATATAGTGCTTCTATAGTGCTTGAAAAGACGTCAATAGGTGCTCAAATCATGCAGCTGGAGCTAGTCTGGTGGGTCCTATAATACACCACCAAAGGGGCTTCCGTGTTGATCCTAGCCCCCCCCCCCCCGTGCTCCCAGAACTCTCACCTCAATATAGAGCAATCATACGGTTCCTATACCTGGTTGCCTTCTCCTTTAAGGGGCGTCCCTCCGCTCTCTCCACTCTCCTCCACTGGGGCTCAGCTGGACTTTGCTGAGTGACGGACACTCAGATATCCCCTTCATGCAGGTGGACAAAAAGGACAGGCTCCCATGGTGTAATAACGTTTAGGCAAAGAACATTTATTGACACAGATGTCTGCTTATATCAAAATAGAAAAAAAACGATAATTCGGTAAAACCATACAAAGCAGCGTATTCCGCCTCTCACTGTATTTCCGGTATTTCCAGTGCATTCCGCCCACGACCTATGCGTTACATCACGTGACTTCCTCAGGGGGATATTAACCACTTGCCGACAGTGTCGCGTACTTTTACTGCTGCAGAGTGGCTTTGTCCCGCGAATTGCCGCCTATAAACGGTGGCTCGCTTGTGCGTGGCTAGCGGGCGCTCTCATGCCCAACGCACTCTGCAGGAGTGTGGCCGTGGCTCGGACGGACTCGATCTCTGCCGGCGAGCCGCGATTGCCTATAAAAGAAGAAAAACAGGGAGCCGCCGATGTAAAAATGGCGGTTCCCCGCTCTGTCAGGTGGCATGTAAGAGATCTACTGATCCCTGTCACTGGGATCAGTTAGATCCCTTATGCCCCTGGCAGCCCAGCCCCCTCACAGTTAGAACACGCCTAGGGAACACAGTTAACCCCTAGATCACCCCCTGCAGATTAACCCCTTCACTGCCAATGACATTTACACAGTAATCAGTGGATATTTACATTTCTGATCGCTGTATAAATGTCATTGGACCCAAAAAAGTGTCAAAAATGTCTGACATGTCCGCCCCAATATCACAGTCCCGATAAAAATCACAGATCGCCGCCATAACTAGTAAAAAAAAAATGTAAAAGTGCCAGAAATTAATTCTCATGGTTTGTAAAACGTGGCAACTTTTGCGAAAACCAATCAATAAACGCCAATTGCGATTTATTTTTTTACCAAAAATATGAGGAAGAATATAAATCACCGAAAACTAATGAATACATTTTTTTTTTTTTTTTTTTTTTAGCAAAAAGTGCTCTGGTCCTGAATTTGGAAATTCTTCTGGGGCTGAAGTGGTCAAGCCTCATTCACCTTGGAAGAGGACTAGTGGGTGAATGGCACAAAGTGTATACAAGGGCATACAGTGCTGAAGAGAAGGCGAGTTTTTTAGTATTGAACAAGATCTGCTTTTTATATTTTAAAACATCTGGGCGATTTTTTTTTTTTTTATCTAATTAAACAGGAGTTGGTCTTTAAAAAACAAAACAAAATTAAACTATTATAATATTGCATTAAAAAGGAAGCACATGCAATACTACAATGAAAAATATACTGCTGTATTTAAGATTTTTTTTAGACTCCTTAGTAATACATTTTGGTTGTGATTCTAGCACAGGCTGCTAAGTGCTGAATAAAAGTGTAGCAATAGAGGCTGCCAGGATGAAAACGTGTTTCACTATCTCTCCTCCTGCTTACAATAGCTTGAATGAATAGTGTGATATCCTTATTTTGGAGAAAAACTAAGGGACAGATTTATCAATTGTAGCACTAATTGCTATTTTAGCCACTGGTCTCATAAATATGCTAATCAGAGCGGCTGTTACATACAGTATGAAGAAGCCAGCAAATGGTGGAATGAATGAAATGGAAATGATTATGCATCTTGGCCTTTTGTGTTACTTTGTGTTGGTATGGTTGCAGAATGTATGCCATCAGTTTCCCATTTAAGGGCACTGCTTTCTATTTTTATCCTTCTTAACCTTGTATTTGCCAAAAAGGTGCCCGTGTGCTTACATGCGCCTAAGATATTACTTGATAATATCATTTTATAAACAAAATATAAATAACATTTTTACAGTTCTTGCTGTGAACCAGCTCTTACAAAAATCCAACCATTTAATACAGTGAAATGCTAGAAAATTAAAATAAATAAATCACACTGAAATGGCTATCCCTGGTGGAGCATAAAATCTTGAACTAAAACAGGAAATGCATTAATGTTTCTGAGACCATTCACATTTCTTTATCAGCTGCTTTTTATTCTGTTTAATATTACACAAGTATATCACACTGTTTCCAATAATGTTCCCCTACAAAATACTTCTGTCATTTTTTTGCGTACAGTAAATAATCAAAGCCTGTTTTCTGGAGCATCTCAAATAACACTGTAATAGGGTATATCGTTATTATTATAAAATCTATATTTCTGTTGAAGTACTCAAGGACAGTCAGATTCACAAGCAATGCATTGATAAAATTCAAGGTTAAAATCTGCATTAAAAGGATCGATGAATCAGTTCACATAGAACTCATTAGATAAGAGAATTCCCAATTTCATAGCAATGTGCACATTTAGTAAATACATTTTAATGTTTTAGCGGGATGTGTTTGGTTATAGCTTTTTTTTAAAAATGCATAATGATTTTGTGATTTTCTTTATTTTGCCAATTTACTTTATTTTTATTTAACAATTAAAGCACATAAAGCATACAATGACATGATCACCTCTGGCCATTACCCTCTTCTACTTTAGCAGTTAGTTGTGAGTAAACCAAGGTTTTCATCTGGGATTTTCTATTAAGTGGTTATTGTTTGCACAGTATAACATGTTAGATCCCAAATACAAAGGGAACAGTCTCATTGCATTAAGTCACTTCAACGTGTTATCCACTAACGGTGCCAGAGCAGACTGCATTGTCCCTTTTAGAGGACCTAATGTCAATAGTTAGAACATTGTCCTCTACTTGAGTTAACTTATTCCTCAGAATCTCCAACATTTCTCTCATGTGTTGCCCCTCTTCCCATTCCTCCAGGGAATAGTTCTCTGAAGATTTTATGGGCCAAGCTGAAAACATGATCACAAACTCTAACTGCAGAGGCTATAAGTGTAGTTCTATGCCTTCTCCTACAGCAGTGGTTCTCAACCCCTGTCCTCGGGACCCACTAACTGGCCAGGTTTGCAGGATAACTGAAATACATCACAGGTGATCTCATTTGCTGCTCAGTGATTGCAGTATTCTAGTCTGCATCTCCCCAAGGTAAAACTTCAAATCTGGTTTGTTGGTGGGTCCTGAGGACCGGAGTTGAGAACCACTGTCCTACAGAATCTTTCTCTGCAGCTGTAGCAGCATCTGATCCTTCTGCTTTTGATGTAATTTTTGAAAGAGCGTTTCACAAATTTGTAATGCATTGCTTTGTTTCTGAGGAGTCTCAGTCCATTATGATAGCTTCCAGACACCATTGTGACTCTTATTGAAGCTGTGTGAGTCACTTTTACAATGTAGCAGCCTGTAGTTTCCTCTAGTACGGTGGTTCTCAACTCCGGTCTTCGGGACCCACTAACAGGCCAGGTTTGCAGGATAACTGAAATACATCACAAGTGATATCATTTGCTGCTCAGTGATTGCAGTATTCTAGTCTGCTTTTCCCCAAGGTAATTTACTCCTATCAAGTGATTTGCTAAATATTTGTTTGATGATGATTTTACAAAAAAGTGGGCTGCCCCCACTGTGGATCCAGCAATATCTCTCTTTAACAAAGCATTGACTGTAGTTATTGAGGATGCTCCAATGATTAAGGGTTCCACTGATAAATGTTTGGAAGCCCTTTTCCAAATCTTAATTTTCACTAGCGGCAATGCAACTTGCGATAGCTGTAATGTTGGTCTGTCAGGCCTCAGAGGAGTGAATTAAGCTGATGTGGAAGGACACAGTTGCAGTCCATACTGTTCCATGTAGTTGTGGAGCACTTAAGCAGGGTTTTTTTTTGTTGTTGTTCAAACAGTTGGTTGAACGAAAAAAAATCCCAGATCCCAGACTGTGCATTGGTTTTTCAAGAGGACCATTTGACAGGAGCCATGCACTAGACCAGCCTCAGTTGAACAGAGAGGCCTACACACTTACTGAAATTTGGCCAGTTCCTGTTGAACTGGACAAATTTTGGTACAAAATAATTGAAGGAATGTATCATCACAGAATGATACTGTGGATCTAGGAAAAGGTATCATGTGCCACGTCCCAATAGAGGATAAATGGACAGAATTGTTGGACTAGAATATGAACTTTTTAGGCACAAATTGAAAATAGAAAGCCGGAGTAGGTTTGGTGCTGTTCCTTGTGGGTGAATAGAAAAAAAGTGCTTGTGTATAAATAAAGGTGATGTAGTGAATAAATATTGTGTACACCTTATATACAATATTTAACATACAATATAAAATATAAATGTGAACGCAGTCCTTAAAGTGCAAGAGTCCAAAAAACAAAGAGTTCAAATCCTTAATTTCTTTAGAGGTATATGGTAAAAAAAGTGACTTGTGCTCTTCCTTGATTGCTTCCGTTCACGGTGTCAGGCAATCCTTGGAAATCAATAGGTGCTCCTAGTGCTTGAGTGCTTTAAATAAATATATGGATGTATGCTTACCAGACAAACTCACCCCTCTTCGGGGTACATCGCATCCACAGTCCTACGCCACTGTGCAGCGGGTTCTCCTTGCTAGTCTCCTTCCCGCAGTCACATGTGCACATAAAAGATAAAAGGAATCTCCATAGATGGTACCGTTTGACAAAAGCTTTATTTGGATATGATATCTTCCAATCCAGTGCTTAAAACATGTAAAAATCCACTAAAATCAACTTAAAAATGTTTGAAAAGGTTTTGGGGAGAGCCGTTTGCATCAAGCAGTGATCTCGGCTCAGTGTCCTGGAAGTGACACATGTAAGCGTCTTAGTTGAAACTTGTGATGTATAATTTATGATATAAACTTCTAAGCGTGATCTAATTTTTTCCCCTTTGTTCGCCCATTTTGGGGTAAATCCATTGTTGTATGCTATATCACAGCCAATGTTAAAATTTATTATCAATCATCAATTGAAAAAAAAATTGGATCTCTTGTGATGCCCTCACCATTACCAGATTTGTATCCTCACTTATCTGTATCCTCTCCCACATAGTCCCCAATTGCTTCATTTTTAATATTATATTTCTATATTTAATAGCAGGTACCTAATATAAACCCTTTTCCTTTTAAAACACTGACCAGAAATAATATGTTGGAACATTTAATCTTTTAGGATCAATTTTGTAATACTATGCTGTTTGGCTTTATTGCTAACCTCGGTTGTTTGTTTGTCTGCTGTACCACTTGTCGATAGCCACATGAGGGCTCTATTCCCCAAGTGTGCAGCCGCTGCAAAACTTACCACCCTCCCAAATTTGGGAGCCTTGCAGCGCATTTCAGGTCCACCAGAGAGCGCTCTGTCTCTCTGGTCTAGATCTGCACGCCTAGGGCCAATTAACCTGCGCACCTGTGTGTGTGAGGGGTGTGGTCCTGCTGTGTTTTTCAGCCGTCCTGGATGACACTTTAGTCGGCGATGCGGGACGCGTGTATAAAGGGACACCTTCAGCGCCCCTCCTACACCTCCATTACCTGTCTGGATGGTCGATTTGGTGGCAGTGGCTGTTGGACTAGGAAATTTCTCTTTTCCCCTCCCAGATGGTAGGTTCTTATGACTCATTATCTCTCATGTCTCTTTCAATCAACAGTTTAATATATTACTGGTAGTAAGATTTTTTTTTTACCCCAGCAGAAAAAGCCTCAATCTGCCAAATTTTCTCCTGCCTTTGCTGCCAAAAAGAGTTCTATGTATTTCCAGTCTTTTATAGCCTCCCTTCATCAGGGAGAAATACTAATTCCTAAGAAAAATATTTATCTGGAGGCTCAGAAATCAAACTCTGGGGGACCTAGTCTTCAGAGAAATCTTGTATCCTGATCAACATTTTGGAGTTACCTGCAATTTGGTTGTCACTGCAGAGCTGACTAAAGGGTCATCCAATCAGGATCCAGTCGAGTGATACCAAGGCTGTGGCATACCTCAATCACCTGGAGAAAACAGAAATCTTGCCTTGACAAGGGAGTTGAAAAAGGATCCTAACCAAAGCAGAACTTAAAGCTGAACTCCAACTTTCTTTTCACTAGACCTGAATGGAATTATCAATCCCAGCATAGATTGCACTACTGTACCATGTTGCTCTGATGTCTGCAGATCTGATATTCTGGGTTTAGTTGAGGCTTTGTACCATATGACAGTCTGTATAATCTGGATGTAGACTTAGGGTCTTCCAGCCACTTCCTGCAGCATCTGTAGCCTAGAAAACACCTCTCTGTAGTCTTTCAGTCTGTGCAAATTATGTAACTTCCATCACAGCTCTGATGGTGGGTGGAATGGAATACATCCTAATTAGCATTCAATCCTACCCAGTCACAACTACAGGAAGAGTCCAAACCTCCCAAGTCCTGCCTCACAGATCACACCCTCCCAGAGCCTGAACCCTCCCTGAAACTACAGAGGCTCAAAACATGATGGGACATGTAGTATAAGGACTGGTAAAGGAAGGAAACAGGAAGTCAGAGAACTTTGAAATTCAGCCAGGAGAAGGTGTGATATAACAGACACAGAAACCTGCCTTTTACAGCTACAGTAGATAAGAGAAACCGACACTGGGGTTGTGATTCACGTACATGCACAGCACATCTGTTATTTGGGGAGGAAAAGCTGAAGTTCTGCTTTAATGCTTCAGTTTTGTCAGCTGTACAATTGTATTCCAATTGTCAGGCAGAATACCTCAGCCAGCAACACTTGGATATTGGGATATGGTCCCTGTACCCATGTGTTTCTGGACCTATGTCTCCAGTGGGGGAAGCCAGATGTGGACTTCCTGTCCTCCAGGTTCCTACCTACTTCATGATCGCTATCTTTAATTGCATGGTTATCGAAGCCAGGTCTTAGGAGGCAGAGGTCTCCATAAAACTATAATTCCCACACTTTAAAACATTAAGGAAACCTACCTTACATATGGTCTACCACTGCAAATTAAAGTACTTTATCTGGTGAGAACAAAACAAGTTTCACACAGTAAATACTGGGACAAAGCCTAATCCATTTGCAGTCAGGCTTGCATCGATATTTGACTCAGAGTGCCATCAAGGGGCAAATCTTGGCCCTTGCAATTTCATTTCAAAGATGGCTTCCCTCCCATCTTTTGGTCAAGAACCTGGTATAGGCTTCTGTGGCTCTACCTGTGCTATCTACTGTAACCCCGCAGAATACAAATTTGGTTCTGTAGGTTTTCAAAGACTGCCTTTTGAACCTGTTAGGGGTATTCTCCTTTCCACTCTCTCACAGGGCTGCATTTTTTTATCACCTTTGCAAGATGTGTTCCTAAGCTGGTGACCTTGTCCTGTAAAGAACCATTTTTGATCTTACTCAAAGATATGGTAGTGTTGAGGCCTAGACCATCCTTTTCTCCTATGGTGATTTTGGCCTTTTATCTTGAAAGGGATATTTTTCTTCAATCTCTATGCCTGACTCTAGTACACCAGAAGGAAATTAACCTTCATTGTCAGGGAGTGGTTTGTGCTGTATCTGTTTATCTCTTAGCCACTACTTCCATTAGAAAGACTAACTCTCTTTTTGTCATTCCTGAAGGTCCCCATAAAGGAAACCTGCCTCTTGCTCTATTTTTTTAAGGCAAAATTCTGCCTTTTCCTCAAACACACTCTACTAGATCAGTGAGTGCATCTTGGGCTTTTCCAAGATTTACAAGGCTGCCATCTGGTCTTTTGTTCACATGTGTTTTAAGTGTTAACAGGTGGATGTCCAGGCCTCTTTTGATGCCAGTGTTTGGCATAATTTTCTTCATGCAGCTCTTGAGTTGCAGACTGCTTGTAAGAGATACCTAATGCGGCAGCAGGGATAACCGGTTCAGTGTTGCTGTACTTAGGAAACTGAAATCAGACTGAGTATGATTAAAGTAAGGTTTATTAACAGTGAAACAAAACCGCATCCAACAACAGCAAGCAGTATACAAAATGTAAAAATATATGTGGATATTATATGTGAACAAGGTGACAAAAAAATAACTAGAACACTAACTATACTACAATGTATACAAGCAAAGGGGAAGCATGGCTAAGCAGTGCATAAACAGGAATGGGACTGGGAACAAGGGGAGCAGAGATGGGGTAACTTGATACAGGCTAAGGCAGGGATCAGGATAATCAGCAAGCAACTATGAGGCTAAAGGGCAAAACATTAAGGGAAGGGAGGGATTATGTACCTTTCCAACAGCCAGCATTAGGTAGAACCTAATTACGGGGATATGTTGGCTGCTGGGAGATAACTGCTGTTGGCCACTGGAACTGTGCCTTTCAGCTCTGTGAACCATAGTGCCACCAGCAGGTGATCCAGGTCCTGACAATGCTCCCAGTTTTTAATTTGTTTGTTATTTGCTGTTAGCATTTTGTTTGCTTTTGGATGTCCCAGTTGTCTCAGATTGACTGGATCCTAAATGAACAAATGTATGAACAATTAAGAAAACAGGTTTTTATACTTACTGTAAAACTTATTTCTGTACTGCTTTTATACAAAACTAAAGCATGCTGGGAGTAAAAGGGGTTATACTTGGATGGCCATGCAATCCTCGCAATACACATTACACAGAGGCCTGCATTTGTTGAAAAGGATAGGCCTGAGCCTAGGATGACAGAATCTTAGAATATGATACAATGTATCATAGATCTTTATCTTACCATATTTCTTTTCTAGTACAGTATAATCCTGTTACACTGCTATAGTAAGGATTTAGTATTTTATTACATGGAGGTTACACTTATTTATGCACAGTGTATAGCTGCAATGACCTGTGGTAATGGGAACAAACATATCAAACTTGGCCAATCAATGTCCAGTCTGACATATTGACACTAAACTAGTTATCAGTATTTTTCTATATACTTTTTACTTTGTAGGGACCATAAATAAAATATAGGATCAATCTGAGTATGAAAGCAAAAGTTATCTTAAAGCATATGATTTACATAGAAAGTGCTATGAAATTATATTATGTAGTTACATCATTACCTAATGAGTAAATATCAGTAAACCCTATTATGCTGTTCTCCCTAAAATTACATTAAACAAAACAAATGCCTTTGATTTTATGGTAGGCAATAAGAAAAGACAAATAACAGATGTCTGCTTGGTTTGATCTGCCATCCAGAAGCAAATGAATTTTGAGAAAATATAAGTACTGCATGAATATGCAGCCATCTTATCTCTGTAATCATATTCATTTAAGAAAAGCAGGGCAATTTGAACTGGGAATTGCCCCAGTTGGTTTACTTCATAAAAAAGAGCATGGATCCAACTAGCCTTTTCTGGGCCAGACTATTCAACTCACTTCTGCAGAAAGTTTGATTTTAGTTTTATTTGGGACAATCCAAATGACATCATATTTGATTACAAACATGATGTGTCCAAGTAACGCTTGTGGTTTGAGAAAATTTTAATGTGATGTTAACATAAACCTGTACTGTGCCCTACAGGCTAACTGTATTGCTCCTTGATAGGCATGCACACAGGGTGTGCCAGGTGTGCCCCGGAACACCCTAATACCCCTGTGCAGCACAGATTCCCCCTACTGCCCTGCCCCTCCCTTCCCCCTCAGAGCTACCGGCTTCCCTCTTTTCCCACCGGCTGTTGCTGCCAGGATGTTTTAGGATAAGTGGGGGAAGGGGCTGGTTAATGTGTAATTTACTGCCCCCTTCCCTTTCTGAATGAACATTGTTAGTTACTGGTAGTATATGTTTGAGCTTTGGGGTGCACACCCTAATGCAATAGGCTGTGCACACCTATGCTCCTCTCCATAGTAGCACATACATAGCTTTCCTACAGTCCCCCCAGTTCCTTATCTGCATGGTGGTGATTGGCCCAGCACTGTCACATGGAGTAAGTAACATATCTCCTCGCACCCGAAAATGCTGGGTATTTTCTTCACTGTTGGCAACTAAAAGGAGAAGCATGGGTTTGAAGCAAAGGTATGTTCCTTTGGGGGAGGCGTTAAAGCAAGCCTGCTATCTAACCATATGTTTGCTTTAAATGTGTATGTAACACTACTCCTACAGGAGACAATGCATTTGTTTGGGTCCTCCTGCCACTCCCAGTGAACCCCATTGTACCTGGATCTAACGATCACTGACACACCACTGACAAACAGGGGAATGGGCTTTATTGAAACAGGTAAAAACTCTGGAAGGAAGTTTGGGTTAGACAGATGATATTCAAATATAATAGCACAATATTGAATACTGACAGATGCAATGTCAGATAATGGCATAAAGACAAAAGACTGTAATGAAGAATGGCCTATCTACAAGTCTCAGTCCCTGACTAAATCACTGACTAATGGAGGATTAACTAGAGCCTGCCAGCATTATGTCCCTTTAACTCTCAGTGGAGTGCTTGCTTTCCAATGTGAACATTTGTAATCCACAGAGTAAAGTAAACACCGCACTTCCCCTTTGATAGAACTCCTCCCCAAAGCAAATGTGGTCAAACAGCAGCCAATTAAACAGACAGTCGTAGGCCATAGGCCTCTCCCCACTCTAATGCTTTGGTGATGTTTACCTACCTACAAGGAGATGGTGCCCTTTGCACCTCCTCAGTAAGGTTGGCTATTATGGTGCAAAGTGCAGCATTTTTGTCAGACAGAGCACTCACTGACATTTTTTTTAACTTTTACAAATTAAAAAAAAGGGGGGGGGGGTGCACCGTCTACCACTGGATGGTGCACTGTAATAGCCAATCTTTTGGAAGGTAGCACGCTCACTGATTTTTTGTTAACAGGAAAAGAGAAGTACTGTGCAGAGTCCGTACATACAGAATAAGAACACATACTGAAAATTACACCTAGTATACAGGACAAGAGAAGTGGCACTGTGCAGAGTGCATACATACATATGAGGACAGATACTGAGAATAACACGTCCAGCAGACAACCCACTATTGTGCAGTGTTCACATGTGCTTAATTTTCAATTAATCACAGAATCAAAAAAAAAAAATCAACTGAAAAATGACCAGCCAGGAATACACTGACTTCTCTTTAGGCTAGGTTCACATCTGAGCGGATGCGGGAAGGTGTGTAATTGCACACCTTCCTGCACCAGCAGAGAAAAACACACCGCTGCTTAGGAGATGCATGGAGGTACACTTTCAGATTGCACTGCCCTTGCAATCTGCAGTGATTGTCAGTACTATCTTAATGACACCCCAAACAAAGGTCGCAAAACACAGTCTGTTTGCGGATCATATTCACAAAACGACCATGCGAACTGGTTGCAGTGCTGTTCCAAAATTGGTGCATGCATGAATTTGGTGCTATATGAGCCCATTCTTTTTGAATGGCCCTTGATTGCACTGCAATCAACACAATAAGCCCCGTTTCACGCTATAGTTTGCATGTGAATCGCACAGGAGCTGCACTGCATACCTGTGCAATTCACATGCAATTCTGTGCAGTGTGATTTGAAGCCATTCATTTTGAACGGGCTCAAATTGCACCACATCACACCAAAGAAGTGTAGGCACTATTTTTGAAAACCAACCATGCGATCTGGTTCATAACAACACTGAGTTTGAGACCTTCTTTTGGGGTGCATTGAATTGACACCCTCAGCAAAACACATTGTGATTGCAATGTGGTGTGGGTAATGCACAGGGATCACAGCGTTTCCTGCACCACACATGTGTGAACTAGGGGTTAAAAAGGGCCAGGGCATGCCACTGAGGGCAGCAGAAAGCCCAGCCTGGCTCTGGCACTGGCAGACATGTTGTGGTGCCAACTGCTAAATCAGAGAGTTGAAGGGTAGCCCAGTGAGCTCAACAACAAGCTTGCCAGTACCAGGCTGCACTGTCAATAACACAAGCAATAGAAGACTCAGCTTAGCCTCTGTCAGTAATACAAGCAATGCAAAATTCAGCCCAGCCACCCTCAATCACGAACTTTACCAGTTGCCACACAAAATCACAGATAGTTTCCCACTGACTCATGATTACCTAGTATGAACAGCAGAATACCAGCAGCAGGACAGCAGTCTGAGCAGTGGTAAGTCTGAGGGTAGTCTCTGAGACTAGGCCAGAAGAGAAAGAGGGACATAACTGGACAGGACAGCAATAGTTCATCCATGCTGGCCATGCCCGGTAGTGTACCACAACGTGCATGCGGGTATGCCTAATGATCTATTACACTTACACTGCAGCTGCGTTATTACACTCTGTGTGCCACTGACTGCAGCGCTGCCTGTTGCTGGTGCCATGTGCAGCTGCAGAGCAGGGACACCATGCATTTGATTTTTGCCTCTGGGGGGGCTTGAACACCCCTGACTCCCCCTTATCTACACCCCTGACTGGAACAGCAGTACAACACGCTGCAACCACATGTGTGGCTCTCTTCCATTCTGCAGCTCAGTCTGCTCTGCACTTGACTTCTGGCACACTTAGCTCATACACTTCTCTTTCTCTGATATTCTAAAAGCTCTGTCCTGGCTCAAAAAAAAAACACCCAAGGCACCCCACTGTCTGCCTCAGGTCCTCTGTGCTGATCCTCTACTTTGTCCATAAGTGGGACTACTCTCCGACCATGGTGGTGCCCAATAAGAAACCTCCTGCCCCACTGTTAGTGCTGGGCTTCTTCCCAGGCTGTGCCTGCAACAAAATAGAGTCCTTCTTCCAACCTCCCCTCCCTGTGCTGTCAATCTCCAAGAGGGAGGGAAGAAGAAGCTCAGATAGCATGCAACATCCTACCTATTAGCTGAAAGGGGCAGTTGGCTGGCCCTACATTTAAAAAATCACTAGTACTTGAAAGAATGCAACAGGGTCCCTATGTTGCCTTCATACAGGAACCCTGTGGGGTCCCAAAAGCTTTGCAACAGGTTTGCGACATAAAGTTTTCAAAATAAAATGTTGAAACTTGATTTAGAGTGGTGACTTTCTATATTTGCTGAATTTTTCAGTGCTGTCATCTGTTGTGTCAGCAGCAGGGGCAGGGGCGTAACTACAGGGGTTGCAGTTGCAACCAGGCCCCATGCTCTAGGGGGCCCGTGTGCCTCCCCTGTACACATGGATAGGAGGGATGGGGATTTTCCTCCTAATGGAATAGATTGGTTCCTCTATATGCTTCCTCCATTGCCCCTCCTATCTAATTCACTTTTTTGCTGTTCCTGCATCCGTGTGCTCCCCTTGTCCCCCTGCAGCGCTGTCTTCTTCCTCCCTCCTCTCTCCTGCCAGCTGCTGTACTGGGAGGCTTGGTACATAACGATTCCTGTCCATTCGTTCTGTGCAGCTGAGGCTACACAGATGGAGATTGAGAGCTGAGGTTTGTTTTGACCCCTGATATCTCATCAAAGCCCCCCCAACAGGGCTCCTAAAAAAATGTAAAGAATAATAAAAAAATAAAATTGTAAAAAAAATGAAAAATGGTAAAAATAATAAAATTAAAATAACAAAAATTAAAAACTGACACCAGTGAGGGAACTATCAGGATTGCAAAGGTCACACTTGCGCCCTGACATTTCACCACCGTGGGGAGGCCTGAAGATGGCAGAAAGGGGGCCGCCTTGAGACTGCAATAAAGGGCCTCGCGACGGGAGTAAAGGACCCCAGGATCAGTGGGAAGAGCCCTGGCCAGGGGTCAGGGGGGCCCTTAATAATTTCTTGCACCGGGCCCTGGAGGTTCTAGTTACGCCTCTGACTGCTAGCACCTACATACTTGAAAGGTGTTAGGCTGAAAGGAGTATAACTCACATCGTGATTACTGCAAGATACAAAAAGTTGACACGTTTTATAACTCTTTCTGATTATATCAAATAAGACATTTTTTGCTTTGAGTAGATTGTAAGCTTTGAGCAGATTAGAGGCAGCTGCACACATTTCTACGCATTACGTTTTTCTGCTTAGTAATTTTTACCTTAAAGGGTAGAATTTTTTCCCCTGTTTTTGGTATATTACAGAAGGGTTTTGGGCCTTGAAACTATAGCTCTTCTTTTAACTAAATTATCACTAACACACTGCAGTAAACCCCCACCCCAACTTCTTTCTTAAATTAACACAGCTGTGACCTCCTCCAGTGTTTCCAGCTTACCCAGTATTATTGGTATTAGTGCTGCGCAAGTGCGACTGAGCCTCTATGCATTTCGCGCATTGCGCATCTACAGGAAGCTCAAGCTATGTTATATCTGGTCTACTGCTTGCAATACATCCAACCTTTGGAACACATGCTGGCTCTGGGGACACGAGCGGCGGAGCGGACACACCATAATAGCCAAGCTGATTGTGTTAGTGCCACTCGGGCACCCTAAACATGTGAGTAGCTATTTTTAACTTAGCTTTTACGTATTTGGAATAGTCAAGGAAGCACCTTCATATTGTTTTAAATTGCAGTTTTATTATGGCAAACCTGTTCCTTATTTGCACTTTAAAACCCCAAGTGGAGCATCTGCCCTACTCACTCACCTGATGATGACAACAGTGTAACATACCTTTGTAATGTGTGTTGAGGTTACTCTGCAGGAGAACTATTGGGAGCAGACAGAGCATTGTCATGTTATAACAGTAACAGCATTCAATAAGGGATCACACAATCTTATTTTAACGAAAGTTAAAAATATTGAAAATTACTTTTGAAATTAGATTAAAGCTTAAGTATATCCAAAATAAAAAAAGAAAACACAAAATTCAGCACAAAGGACATAATCATATTACAGCTTTTATGAATGAAACAGGATCTATAACTGGAGAGGGTGGACCTTTCAATCATCTGCCCATCCTCCATCTATAGATCACTTTCCATTCATGGAATCTGTAATATCGACTTCTATGACTGGTGAAGCTGGTCGGAAAGGGTAGTCATAGCCAGGCACTATTAATGACAGCTTAAGACAGCACCCACAATTCTATTAATCCCCAGCGGCACCAGAAGATTACATGATGGGTGGGGGGGGGGGCATTAGAGGAGAAAGAGGCATCAGCATAAGGGACAAATCCTATTGACTGTAAGTAGTGCACCTTGTGCTGCTTTCTGTGGATTTTATTTCACATGTAAAAGCTTATAGGAGAGTTTCATGATTGGGTTTATATATATTTTTACCGGTCTGTAATCCCTTCATTACCAGGCCAATTTTTAAGTTTTTGATGCTCTCATACTTTGACTGACAGCTACTCAAAAGATTTATTTTATGATTTTTGAGACAGACAGAGCTTTCTCTTGGTTTTAATAACCACTGAGTTTTTGTTTAATCTTACTATATAAAGCTAGAAAAGACCAACAACAAAAGAAAACAGTTAACCTTACTTTCTGTTAAAATAAAAAATGCCCGGACAGTACAAGCGCCTCCAAAATGACCCTTTTTTTGGAGGGGTAGGCACCTCAAGGTGATCCCATTTTTTGACACAACTTTTTTTTTAATGTGCTGGTAATTAAAGGGTTACAACATGGTGCTAGGTAATGGTCCTCTAGATGCAAGTCATACACAGAGGGAGGAAGAGACAAAGTGGTTAAATGTACAAGTCACATACAGCGCTAGGATTAAGATGAAGGGGTTAGTGCAGATGTGCAGGAGCGGGCTAATACAGTATCTCACAAAAGTGAGTACACCCCCTCACATTTTTGTAAATATTGTATTCTATCTTTTCATGTGACAACACTGAAGAAATGACACTTTGCTACAATGTAAAGTAGTGAGTGTACAGCTTGTATAACAGTGTAAATTTGTTGTCCCCTCAAAATAACTCAACACACAGCCATTAATGTCCAAACCGCTGGCAACAAAAGTGAGTACCACCCCTAAGTGAAATGTCCGAATTGGGCCCAAAGCGTCAATATTTTGTGTGGTCACCATTATTTTTCAGCACTGCCTTAACCCTCTTGGGCATGGAGTTCACCAGAGCTTGATAGGTTGCCCTCTCCCACTCCTCCTTGACAACATAACAGATCTGGTGGATGTTAGAGACCTTGCGCTCCTCCAGCAAAACAAAGGTGGGAACCGCACTCCGAGGTAATGAAAATAACAAGAACTTTAATGATAAGTAGAGTTGAGCGAACACCTGGATGTTCGGGTTCGGCGGGTCCAGCCGAACTTCGCGAATAAGTTTGGGTTCGGTACCGAACTTGACCCAAACTTTACCCCAGACCCCGAACCCCATTCGAGTCAATGGGGACCCGTACTTTTTGGCACAAAAATGGCTGTAAAAAGTCCTGGCAAGTGCTAGAGGGCTGCAAAAGGAAGTAAAATGGGGGTAAAAGTAGGGCAAGTGCCCTACAAAAAAATGGGGATAGGGAAAATAACTTAAAATCAAATAAAAAAATAAAAATGGGAAGGGGGGGTGGATGTGGAGTAGGAGCCTAGAGGTTGACTAGGCCGTGTAGGGGTAAGTGGCAGTGGTGGAGGAGGAGGTAGCCAACACTTTTTGTTGTTTGTTTTTTTTTCTAATTGGGGTAGCCCCCAAAATATTGAGGCATATTCAAAAAAACAAGTATACCAATGGCTGTGTGAGGTCGGTCTAAATGTCTGTTCTGCACAACGTACAGACAAGTCTTGTGGGATCCATGCCTGGTTCATTTTAATAAACGTTAGCTTGTCCACATTGGCTGTGAACAGGCGACTGCGCTTGTCTGTGATAACGCCGCCTGCCGTGCTAAACACACGTTCAGACAATACACTGGCTGCAGGGCAGGCGAGCACCTCCAAGGCATAAAGGGCAAGCTCAGGCCATGTGCCCAATTTGGAGACTCAGAAGTTAAATGGGGCAGACCCATCAGTCAGTATGTGTAGGCGTGTGCACAAATACTGTTCTACCATGTTGCTGAAATGCTGCCTCCGGCTAAGACCTTGCCTATCTGCTGGTGCTGCTGTTTGTTGTGGTAGGCTGCTGACAAAGCTTTGCCACATTTCGTCCATGCTAACCCTGCCTTCTGAGGTGCTGGCGGTGCCACAGCTGCGTTGGCGGCCTCTTCCTCCTCCTCCTCTGCCTTCGCCTTGTGCTTCCACTGAGCCCCTGGTGTCATTTGGGAATGCCCTCAGCAGCGCGTCAACCAGTGTGCGCTTGTAGTCGCGCATCTTCCTCTCACGCTCCAGTGAGGGAATTAAGGACGGCACGTTTTCCTTGTAATGGGGATCCAGCAGGGTGGCCACCCAGTAATCGGAACAAGTTACAATGTGAGCAACTCGGCTGTCGGTGCGCAGGCACTGCAGCATGTAGTTGGCCATGTGTGCCAGGCTGCCCAGAGGCAAAGACAAGCTGTCCTCTGTGGGAGGTGTATCATCTGTGTCCTCCGTATCCCCCAGCCACGCTCCAGTGATGCCCACGAGCTGCGTTGGGTGCCACCCTGCTGCAGTTCCTCCTCCTCCTCCTCATGATCTTCTTCGACCTCCTCATCCTCCAGAACTGTGCCCTGGATTGAATATTTTTTACCTGGCCTATGCTGGTGCAGGAACCCACCCTCTGAGCCACTTGTGAATGACTGGCCTGATAACCGTGGAAATGACCCCTCTTCCTCCTCCTCCTGTGTTACATCCTCTTCCATCGTGGCCCAAAGTGTTTTTTCAAGGAGACATAGAAGAAGGATAGTAACGCTGAGAACAGCGTCATCGGCACTGGCCATGTTGGTGGAGTACTCAAAACACTGCGATACGGTACACAGGTCTCGCATGGAGGCCTCGTTGGTGGTGAAGTGGTGCTGTTCCGCAGAGCGACTGACCCGTGCGTGCTGCAGCTGAAACTCCACTATTGCATGTGCAAGCTGGAGTTCCACCTTGTGGGCACATCGCATAGGAGGCGGTGAGTGGGAAGGCCAAAGTTCCGCTGCAGCGCAGACAGGCGAACAGCAGCAGGGTGAGAACATCGAAAGTGCGCACAGACGGCCCACACTTTCTGCAGCAGCTCTGACATTCCCGGGTAGTTTTTAGAAATTTCTGTACCACCAAATTCAGCACATGCGCCAGGCAAGTGATGTGCGTGAAACCGGCTAGGCCCAGAACCGCTACGAGATTTCGCCCATTGACGCACACCACCAGGCTGGGCTTGAGGCTCAGTGGCAACAACTACACATCGGTATGTTGTTCAATGCCCATCCACAGCTCCTGCGCAGTGTGGGGTTTATCCCCCAAACATATCAGTTTTAAAACAGCCTGCTGTCGTTTCCCCCTGGATGTGCTGAAGTTGGTGGTGAAGGTGTTACACTGAGCGGATGAGGAGGAGGTAGAGGAGGAGGAAGCGCAGTAGGAGGAGGAGGCAACAGGAGGCAAAAAATTATGCCCTGCAATCCTCGGTGGCGGAAGGACATGCGCCAAATGGCTAGCCGCCTCAGGCCCACCCGCCACTACATTTTCCCAGTGTGCAGTTAGCGAGATATAGCGTCCCTGCCCGTGCTTACTGGTCCATGTATTAGTGGTTATGTGGACCTTGCCACAGATGGCGTTGCACAGTGCACACTTGATCTTGTCCCCGACTTGTTTGTGCAGGGAAGGGATGGCTCACCTGGAAAAGTAGTGGCGGCTGGGAACCACATACTGTGGGACAGCCACCGCCATCAGGTTTTGAAACTGTCCGTGTCCACCAGACGGAATGACAGCATTTCAAAGGCCAGGAATTTGGAAATGCTGGCATTCAGGGCCAGGGATCGCGGGTGGGTAGGGGGGTACTTCTCTTTCTCTCCAGTGTTTGGGAGATGAAGAGCTGTAAGCTTCCATGGGACCGTGTGGAAATGCTTGGGGACAGTGGCGGACATGGTGGCGTTGCTGTCACATTCTCTGTTTGCTGGGTGGCAGGTGACACTGGCACTGTAGAGGTAGAGGAAGAGGCAGAGGTAGCAGCAGAAGAGGAAGCAGGAGGAGGCCGAGACCTTTCTTGGATTTTGAGGTAATTATTCCAATGCAGCTTGTGCCTTGAATTTAGATGCCTGATCATGCAGGTTGTGCTCAGGTTTAGAACATTTAGGCCTTGCCTCAGGCTATCATTGCACAGCCTGCAAATCACTCGTGTCTTGTCGTCAGCACATTGTCTGAAGAACTGCCACACAGGGGAATGCCTTTGAGCTGCCTTTGGTGTGCTAGGTCCCTGGGTGTGGTGGGTAGTAGCAGGCCTACTGTCTAGGGGACGGTCGCTCCGCTTTTGCAACCTGCTTCCTCTTTTTCTGTGCTGGTGCCTCTGTGCGCCCACCACCTCTTCCTCCAAACTGCACACATCACTCGCATGACCCTCATTCCATGTGGGGTCTAGAACCTCGTCTTCCTCCTCCACATCATCTTCCACCCACCCTTCACCACTGCCCTCCTTATCAGTCTGCACACTGAGGAAAGCTGCAGCAGTTGGCACCTGTGTTTCGTCATCATCAGAGACGTGCTGCGCTGGTGTTTCCATGTCCTCATCCTGCAACAGAAGTGGTTGGGCATCGGTGCACTCAATGTCTTTCACTTCTGGGGCAGGACTATGTGGATGGCCCAAGGAAAGCACACCAAGAGAGTCGTCAAAAAGCATAAGAGTCTGTTGCATGACTTGGGACTCAGACTGCTTGGCTAATTTACAAGGGGCTGAGGTGAAAGACAGATGGCCATGGGGTTCAGGTGCCAACTCTGAGCTTTCATCAAGGGACGGGGAGGGAGACAATGTGAAGGAACTGGAGGCATTGTCAGCCACCCAATCTACTATCGCCTGTACTTCTTCTGGCCTCACCATTCGTTGAGCAACATTCGGGCCTACCATATAACGTTGAAGGTTCTGTCGGCTACCTGAGAAAGGTGTTTCACTTGTGCGTGTAGCTGGCACAGATCGACCACATCCTCTCCTTCCAACAGGAGCTTCACCAACACCAGCAGCACCAAAAGCACCAGCAGCACCACGACCACGCCCCTTATTTGAAGCTCTCCTCATTCTGCCCGCAAATGTACTATGTAGCACTATTTAAGTATTTATTAATACAAAAAAATGAATGATACATTCTTCTTCTTCTACAGGAGCAGCAGGAACCTCTCCCTATAGAACTAGGAGATGATTTTAGAACAATAATCTGTCCCATACAGCACCAGCAGGAACCTCTCCCTTTAGAACTAGGAGATGATTATAGAACAATAATCTGTCCCTTACAGCAACAGCAGGAACCTGACCCTATAGGAGTAGGCAATGATTTTAGAAAAATAATCTATCCCTCTAAGCAGTAGACTCTACCTAGTCCAGTCAGATCATTCTGTAATGCAGGATGAGATGTTATTAGATCTGCAATCTGTCCCTAAAAGCAGTAGCAGTAGTAATCTCTACCTAGTCCACAATCAGATCGTTCAGTAATGCAGGATGAGATCTGCAATCTGTCCCTCAAAGCAAATCGTTCTATAATGCAGGATGAGATCTGCAATCTGTCCCTCAAAGCAGTAGTAGTAGTAATCTCTACCTAGTCCACAATCAGATCGATGAGATGTTATTATATCGGCAATCTGTCCCTCACAGTGCCGGCAGCATCCTCCCCCTACACTACCCCAGAGAGCATGTGACATGCAGCACTACATGACTCCAGCTTATAAAGAGGCTGGGTGACATGATGCACTGGCCAATCACAGCCATGCCATTAGTAGGCATGGCTGTGATGGCTTCTAAGGGCAAACCAGTGAAACGCTTGTTCATTGGCTGCCCTGCAGCTATTCAACATGCGTGATCAAATACCCGAACCCAGAACCCGAACCCAAACTTTTTTTCAAATGTCCAGGTCACGGACGCCCCAAAGTTCGGTACGGACCCGAACTTTACAGTTCGGGTCCGTACCGAACCCGAATGATAAGCCCAAAGATATAATGATAATGATAAGCCCAAAGATATAAATGACAAACAGCAGACAACGGCTAGAGCCACAAAGCGTGTAGCAGGTTTAACCTGCTACACGCTTTGTGGCTCTAGCCATTGTCTGCTGTTTGTTATTTATATCTTTGGACTTATCATTAAAGTTCTTGTTATCTTCATTACTTCGGAGTGCGGTACCTTCTCTGATTACCCTTGCGCTCCTCCACCTTCCGTTTGAGGATGCCTCACAGATGCTCAATAGGGTTTTGGTCTGGAGACATGCTTGGCCAGTCTATTACCTTTACCCTCAGCTTCTTTAGCAAGGCAGTGGTTGTCTTGGAGGTGTGTTTGGGGTTGTTATCATGTTGAAATACTGCCCTGTGGCCCAGTCTTCAACGGGAGGGGATCATGCTCTGCTTCAGTATGTTACAGTACATGTTGGCATTCATGGTTCCCTCAATGAACTGTAGCTTCCCTGGGCCGGCCGCACCCTGCGCCGGCAGCACTACATTGACTGTAGGCAAGACACACTTGTCTTTGTACTCCTCACCTGGTTGCTGTCACACAAGCTTGACACCATCTGAACCAAATACGTTTATCTTGAATCTCATCAGATCACAGGACATGGTTCCAATAATCCATGTCCTTAGTCTGCTTGTCTTCAGCAAACTGTTTGTGGGCTTTCTTGTGAATCATCTTTAGAAGAGGCTTCCTTCTGGGATGACAGCCATGCAGACCAGTTTGATGTAGTGTGCGGCATATGGTCTGAGCACTGACAGGCTGACCCCTCACCACTTCAACCTCTGCAGCAATACTGGCAGCATTCATACATCTATTTCCCAAACACAACCTCTGGATAAGATGCTGAGAACATGCACTAAACTTCTTTGGTCGACCATGGTGAGGTCTGTTCTGAGTGGAACCTGTCCTGTTAAACTGCTGCATGGTCTTGGCCACCATGCTGCAGCTTAGTTTCAGGGTCTTGGCAATCTTCTTATACCCTAGGCCATCTTTATGTAGAGCAACAATTCTTTTCTTCCAATCCTCAGAGTTCTTTGCCATGAGATGCCTTATGGAACTTCCAGTGACCGGTATGAGGGAGTGACAGTGATAACACCAAATTTAACATACCTGCTCCCCATTCACACCTGAGACCTTATAACACTAATGAGTCACATGACACGGGGAGGGAAAATGGCTAAATGGGCCGAATTTGGACATTTTTACTTGTGTACTCACTTTTGTTGCCAGCGATTTAGACATTAATGGCTGTGTGTTGAGTTATTTTGAGGGGACAGCAAATTTACGCTGTTATACAAGCTGTACACTCACTACTTTACATTGTAGCAAAGTGTAATTTCTTCACTGTTGTCACATGAAAAGATAGAATAAAATATTTACAAAAATGTGAGGGGCGTACTCACTTTTGTGAGATACTGTATAATCATTTAGCGTTCTGTATTGTTAAAGATGAAACTAAATTCACTATTGAAATTAATACATATTGGGTGGGATTTACTAGATAGATAATAGATAGATAGATAGATAGATAGATAGATAGATAGATAGATAGATAGATAGATAGATAGATAGATAGATAGATAGATAGATAGATAGGCTAAAGATTAATAGTGTAGGATAGGAGAGCGGGTGAAAGTGTTAAACTCTATTTGCAGCTGCTGCTGCCTTGATATGTACACTGCTCAGGAACAAATGAATGTTCACAGGCATTAACCATCAGAATGGCGCTGCGTAAAAAAAAAGACTCCACTACTACACTGTAGTGCAGCTGATGTGCAGAGATTAATGTAAATTTTGAGGATAATTTAACCCTTTCCCAATCCCCCAGTGTAAATGTATTTCCAGAAAGGTTCCTGTGACAGGAGGGTGTCTCATTGTCCCAGGCTCCCCTGACTCCTCTATGAACCTGGGACTGCTGTGGAGGCAATCCAGATTGAAATATGGTGCAAAAGATCATAACCATCCTTTCCTGATCTCCTCCTGCTGAGACTGAACTCAGAAGTGCTCATAGAAGAGCTGGTAAAATCCCAGGACAATTGCTAGGTGTATAAGCAGATTGGGGTTCACATGAGCTAGTGGCAGGGAAGACATCAGAATAGATCCCTGTCTTCATAATTACAAAGAAATGAAAAGACCCCCTCTGTGCACAGGCACTCACACAAACAGGATACAGGAGCATACACAAATACCTATTAAGCATTATAAAGCCTCATGAATGCCAGAGGTAAAATGAATAACTTTAGGGTTGTCATTTTAGTTTACATTTGAACGAATGGGCTGTAACATTTTCCAGTGCATTGCCTATTTACAATGTTAAGTGTCTTTATTTTTCACTATTTCAGCGCACGCAATATTCAACCTAGAAATATTTGTTTTTTTTTAAGTCAATCCAGTCGCATCTTTTATATTTAACTTGTTTGCAATGGTCCTTCTGCACATTACAGGCGCTCCAGGCCAGCAGATGTATTACATCCATTGTACTGTACTGAGAAATGCCTAATATCTAGTAATGCAAAATATACACACTTGCTTATCATCCATACAGTGCAGACATATGTATCAAAACCCTCACATATTTGGGGTTCCTGTACTGAGAGAGAGAAAAACTTTATAAAATATATTAAACAGTGTAAATGATCTGAAATACATTATGAGTTAAAAGCATCTAGAAAAAATGTAAGAAATGCACCGACAATGATAAAATAAGAAATGTGCATTTATTACATTTTTGCATTCAGACCAATAGAGCATTGTAATTTGTAACCATGGGCAGTGAATCCCAGACACAATGCATAGACTCCTGAATACAGACCTTCGGTTATGGAGTTTGAGGAAGCGCTAACTGTAGTTGCTTTTATGTCCCTGAGATGGCAGATGGGACTTTTCATTTACTGATCTTACACTGAATTGAAAAAACAACAACTTACAGCAAGAAGCAATCCACGGTTCAGGTAAGGGGGGTGGAGTTGCATTTTGGGTTTAGGAAGCTTGTGTATGCAACCATTCTTCATGTTACATCCGAATATAGGTGCAAAAGAAAACATGGCCCAAATAGTGGGCCAAGCCTTTAAACAAACCATTGCAATTTTTGCAAATTTCTCTGCTTAATTATAAAATATATGCTGGATATTTTTTAAAACAAATTATCAAGTAGAGGCTCCATTTGTGCTTAACCATTTCCTGCCCGGCCTATCGTCAAATGATGGCTGACTTTCATCGTTCCCCATGGGCCATGCTGCGGTGCAATCTGTCCACCGGACACAGTGGATGGCTGATCAGTGTACTGATCAGTGTACAGGCTGATGCCAGTATCATGTGATCGTTGTGACCAATAACAAAAGATCACATGACAATTTTGATTAATGCCATTCATTGTGTACTATTGTGTTGATCTCTGTGATTGGTCAGATCTCTGAGATCTGTGATCACAAGGTACAAACAGGGCCAATTACGGCCGATCTGTACCATGTGATCAGCTGTGACCAATCACAGCTAACTGCAATAACAAACACTGGATTAATCTATAGAATTTAATAGAAATGGCTGGTATAAGCAATCATAATGTGTAAAAGCACACAGTAGTGCAGTGTTACTATGATAACACTGTACTGCTCTGGTTACAGTGAAAGAAAAACATTTTAATTAATAAAATGAATAAAGAAAAAAAAGAAAAAACATTTTTTATTACATACTGTTACCAGTCAGTGTCCCTGATCACCGCCACTGCCAGTTATATGATGACGCTGTACTGCACTGGTGACAGTATGGAAAAAAAAATTGTGAAAAAACAAAATTTCTTCATTAATTTCTTTATACTCCAAAAAATTGTGACAAAAAATGACAACTTCAAAATACTCGCCATGCCTCTTACTAAATACTTGGACTGTCTGCTTTCCAAAAAAGGGTCATTTGGGGGGTATTTGCACTGTCCTTCCATTTTTGGGCCTCAAGAAATGAGATAGGCTGTCAGTACATCAGGACTGACTGATTTTCAGATATTATTATTATTATTATTATTATACAGGATTTATATAGTATAGTGCCATCAGTTTCCTCAGCGCTTTACAAAATGAAGGCAGACATTTCAGTTACAATACAATTTGGTACAAGAGGAATTAGAGGGTCTGCTTGTTGGAGCTTACAATCTAAGAGGGAGGGTCAAGTGATAGAAAAGGTAGTAACTGTGGGAGATAATCTGATGGAGAAACTAAAAACACAGTGTATTAGTTAGAAGCAGGATGGGCTTCTTTAAAAAGAAGGGTTTTCAGGGATCGTCCAAAGATGCAAAGATTAGGAGATAATCGGACAGATTGGGGTAGAAGGTTCCGAAGGATGGGAGAAACTCAGGAGAAGTCCTGGAGACGAGCATGGGGGGAGATGACAAGGGAGCTAGAGAGCAGGAGGTCTTGGAAGGACCGCAGAGAGCAGTTTGGATGATATTTTGAGACCAGGTTAGTGATGTAAGTGGGGAAAGAGTTGTGGATGGCTTTGTAAAAGTTTTTAAATGTTGTAAGTACTTTGAATTTTATTTGTTGAGTGAGTGGAAGCCAGATGAAAGATTGGCAGAGAAAGGTACTAGACACTGAATGGTTGGTAAGGTGAATAAATGTGGCAGCAGCATTCATGATGGAATGAAGGGGGGATAGCCCGTGTAAAGGTAATCCAACGAGGAGGGAGTTGCAATAGTTGAGACGAGGGATAACCAGTGAGTGAAGCTTTGTTGTGTCGTTGGTTAAAAAGGGGCATATTCTGGAGATGTTGCGGAGGTTGAGGCTTCATGATTCAGATGGGGGTTGGATGTGGACCTGAAAAGTGAGTTCAGAGTCCAGGGTTACCCCTAGCAACCTGGCATGCAGGGGTGGATTGATAGTTGTGCCATTGATCTTGACAGAGAAGTCAGAGTTCCCAAACCGCCCCAAAGATGCTGCTTGCTGGACTTTTTTTTAATGTTCTGCAAGCTCACCACCCCAGAGTGAAAGCACTTGGGCTTTCACACTGGGGTGGCATAGGAGGCAGTTTTCAGGTGCTTTACAGGTGCTATTTCTAGCGCTAAAACACTTGAAAACTGCCTTCATTGTGAAAGGGGTCTGAATAACATACACTGATTTGGATTATTTTCACCAATGAAAAGTAGCAGAATACATTCTGCCCTGAATTTATAAAGAACAATTATTTATTTGCAAAATTTTATAACAGAAGCAAAAATGTGCAACCTTTTTTTTAACTTAGCAAAAACTAAAAATCCCAGTGGGGATTAAATACCAGAAAAAGAAAGCTCTATTTGTGTTAAAACAATGCTAAAAATTTCATATGGGTACAGTGTTGCATGACCGCGCAATTGTCATTCAAAGTGTGACAGTACCAAAAGCTGAAAATTGGCCTGCGCAGGAAGGGGGTGAAAGTGCCCGGTATTGAAGTGGTTAAATGTCCATTTTGGTATGCAAAGTGGTTTGCTGAGTAAACCAGTGCATAACAAAACAATTTGGTCATAAAGATTTTGGCTACCTCTGGGTTAATTAGTAATACATGTGATACCCTTTTGCCAGCTACTATAATAGCAAAAAACTTCTGTTGAAGTGTAGATAGACTAAAACAGGTTCTCTGAAATAAAAGAAAAACTGTTTTTAAACAGAATCTATCATTTCGTAAGTCAATTTTTTGAAATATCTACATTTTCAAACTCATCATATATTCTTATACTTCAATAAAATCTTAACTTACAATAAACATTTAATACAAAGTACTGTCACAAAGCATAGCGGAAACTGTTTGCTTTCAATCCAATATAAAGAGAGCAGATAGGGGTAGATGAGTCACACTTCACTAAAGTAAAGAATGTTTCATAGATGTGGATGTTTCATTTAGTTTAGTAATAAAATGAAGCTGTGTTCAATATGTGCATTCATTTGAGTGTAAAATACTAAGATCTATAAACAGGCGTTTGATATAAAGCAGAGTAGGCTAGCCTAATAAACATCTGAAAAGGAGAACAGAACAGTGGCTGGGAGGTTAGCACTTTTGCCTAGCAGCACTGGGGTTGTTGGTTTAAATCCCAACCACAGCACTACCTGCCTGGAGTTTGCCTGGAGTTTGCATGTTCTCCGTACCTGCATGGGTTTCCTCCCGCACTCTAAAGACATGCTGGTAGCTAAATTGGCCCTAGTAAGTGTATGTATGAATGTGGGTTAGGGACATTAGATTATAAGCTCCTTGAGGGTAGGGGCTGATGTGTATATAAATATACACTCACTGGCCACTTTATAAGGTACACCTGTTCAATTGCTTGGTAACACAAATTGCTAATCAGCCAATCACATGGCAGAAACTCAATGCATTTAGGCATCTAAATGTGGTGAAGACTACTTGCTGAAGTTCTAACCGAACATCAGATTGGGGAAAAAAGGGGATTTAAGTGACATTGAATGTGGCATGATTGTTGGTGCCAGACGGGCTGGTCTGAGTATTTCAAAAACTGCTGGGATTTTCACACACAACCATCTCTAGGGTTTACAGAGAGAAAGAGAAAGCATTCAGTGAGTGGCAGCTGTGTGGATGAAAATGACTTGCTGATGTCAGAGGAGAATGGACAGACTGGTTCAAGATGATAGAAAGGCAACAGTAACTCAAATAACCACTCGTTACAACCAATGTATGCAGAATACCATCTCTGAAAGCACAACACGTCGAACCTTGAAGCAGATGGGCTAAAGCAGCAGAAGACCATACTGGGTGCCACTCCTGTCAGCTAAGAACAGGAAACAATTTGCAAAGGCTCACCAAAATTGGACAATAGAAGATTGGAAAAATGTTGGCTGGTCTGATGAATCCTGATTTCAGCTGCGATATTCAGATGGTAGGGTCAGAATTTGGTGTAAACATGAAAGCATGGATCCATCCTGCCTTGTATCAACAGTTCAGGCTGGTGGTGATGGTGTAATGGTGTGGGGGATATTTTCTTGGCACAATTTGGGCCCCTTAGTACCAATTGAGCAACGTTTAAATGCCACGACCTACCTGAGTATTATAGCTAGCCATGTCCATCCCTAAAGGACTACAGTGTACCCATCTTCTGATGGCTCCTTCCAGCAGGTTAATGCACCATGTCGCAAAGCTCAAATTATCTCACCACTGGTTTCTTGAACATGACAATGAGTTTACTGTACTCCAATGGCCTCCACAGTCACCAGATCTCAATCCAATAGAGCACCTTTGGGATGTGATGGAATGGGAGATTTGCATCATGGATGTCAGTCAACAAATCTGCAGTAACTGCATGATGCTATCATGTCAAAATAAACCAAAATTTCTGAGGAATGTTTCCAAAACCTTATTGAATCTATGCCATGAAAAATTAAGGCAGTTCTGAAGGCGAAAGGGGGTCCAACTCGGTACTAGAAAGGTGTACCTAATAAAGTGTCCAGTGAGTGCATATGTAATGCGCTGATATATAAGCACCTGTAATAAATAAAGGAGCCTAGCAATGGCTGGAAATATAATCAATATTTCATGTTTACATGAAAACAACATATTTTTGTTGCTTTAATAAGAAAGAGTATTACATACAAAACAGTATACATTCTCTTTTTATTGTGTATTTGTATTATTTAGGGTTTTTATGTACAATTTAACAACCCAAAGAACAAGGTATATTTTCCTCTTTTGTTAAACTTGGGTGTACATAAAGAGCTTCAAAAGAATCGTTGTTACCTTCCATGTACGGAATTGGGAAAGACAAATGCAGTTTAGAAGATTATTAGAATCCCTGGTGACCATGATATGAACTATGGTTTTAATTGGTTTGAACCCAAACTGAAAAAACAGCAATGGTAGAAATAACAGGCAATAAAGTTAATCATATGTCTTCCATCCAGGTTATCAATCAATTATAATATGTTCCAAAGGGAAAAACAGGCATCTTTTTCTTCTTTTTTCTTTTTATTAGCCTTTCCCAGAAAGAAGAGATGTTTAAGACTGAGCAGCGTTAAATCGAAGGAACCTGTTTTCTAATATTGTCTGTGCATTAATGATAACGACCTGATTTATGGGCACTTTCCTAGCAGACTGCACTTTAAAAGGAAGTCATTTAGAAGAAACAATTACTTACTTAGTGTTTTACATTTATTATGCAAAATACAGCCTGATTACAGGATAACAAGTAAAACATAATGCTAAGAATGCAGCCTAACAAGAAATGCAATCATCTTTATGCAATGTGTTGGATATCACAGCTTTTATTTATTTTTAAATAGATGTATTAGGGAAATATATTCATTTAGAAGGACCAACCGTAGGCTAAAAGCCAAAGCAGAATTTCACCACGGACTTCGTAGTGTCTGAAAAAGATCTAAAACACCTTTTTAGGTTTCCTTTTGCCCCTAGGCTGCTAGATAAAATACATGCATTGGCAGCAGTATCTACTTCCTCTGTATGCTTTAAGCTGCACATAGCTTTAGGCAAACAGTGCGCCCAATTTTGCCATTTTAAGGCCATGAAAAGTTATTGCCCACAAGCAGGGGGACTTGCAGAGATATATGGTTTTTTACACCTAATGAGTGTAGCACTATCCCCAGAGGAACCACTGGATTGTTTTCTGATTTTTTTCAGCACACCTGAAGAAGACACACCTCACTCACCCAGCACTTACCGACACACCTTTATTTCAAGGAGCTTATTAGGCCATGCATAGCCTAAAAAAGGGAGGATTAGCACTTGTACTTTTACAAACAATGAATAACACAATAAGGCAACTCTGAGAAATATGGTTAAACATCTGTAGTATTCTGATTAACAGTAATTACCTGAACTGCATTTACCTAGGAACAGATAAATGGAACAAACAGTGTGACCAGGCAGTGGGAAAAGCAAATAGAATTCTGGGATGTATCAGTAGAGGGATCCCCAGCAGGAGGAGGGAGGTTATGAATCCTCTATATAGATCTTTAGTGAGACCTCAATTAGAATACTGTGTCCAGTTCTGGAGACCACACTTACAAAAAGATATTGATAAGATAGAACGAGTTCAGAGACGGGTAACAAAAATGGTAAAAGGTCTGGGGGATAAAGCATATCACGAGCGACTTCAGGAACTTAATATGTACAGCCTGGAGGAAAGAAGGGAGAGGGGAGACATGATTGAAACCTTTAAATACATCAAGGGTGTGAATAAGGTTCAGGAGGGCAGTCTTTTCAATATGAAACCAAAATCAAGAACACGGGGACATGACCTCAAACTAACTGGGGGGAAGTTCAAAACTAATCTTAGAAAGTATTATTTTACTGAAAGGGTGGTTGATGATTGGAATAAACTACCAACAGAGGTTGTGAGACAGTCAACAGTAAATGGCTTCAAACATGCTTGGGATAAACATAAATCTATAGTCAGACAACGAGGTCAATGTGAAAACAAAAAAACTAAAAACAAAAAAACAATAAAATAAATAAATAAAATAAAAAAGGGCAGACTCGATGGACTACTCAGTCTTTTTTTGCCATCACTTTTCTATGTTTCTAACAGTAAGATAGTCCCAACTTGTTATCAGTGCCAGTTTTGTCCCATGGGTATTGTTGATGACAGATTGAAAAAAAGTTGGCTGGCAAAGTTGGGACCCTTGAAATAAGCACAATTTGAATCAGACAGCATGATACATAAGGAGCAAATAGTGGGAATGCA
>BLSH010419368.1:697516-708629 GCA_018402905.1 Glandirana rugosa
AGGGAATTTCGTTGTCGACCTTGGAAAGGGATATCTTGAACCTTTACTAAAATCTTGTTATTAGACAGGGAATTTCGTTGTCGACCTTGGAAAAGGGGTTCCAGCTGTTGCTTTAAGGGACATAATATTGTTCTAAAATCATCTCCAAGTTCTATAGGGAAAGGTTCCAGCTGTTGCTTTAAGGGACAGAATATTGTTCTAAAATAACTTCCAAGTTCTATAGGGAAAGGTTTCAGCTGTTGCTTTAAGGGATAGAATATTGTTCTAAAATCATCTCCAAGTTCTATAGGAAAAGGTTCCAGCTGTTGCTTTAAGGGACAGATTATTGTTCTAAAATCATTTCCAAGTTCTATAGGGAAAGGTTCCAGCTGTTGCTTTAAGGGACAGATTATTGCTCTAAAATCATTTCCAAGTTCTATAGGGAAAGGTTCCAGCTGTTGCTTTAAGGGACAGAATATTGTTCTAAAATAATTTCCAAGTTCTATAGGGAAAGGTTCTTCCAGCTGTTGCTTAGTGGGACAGATTATTGTTCTAAAATCATCTCCAAGTTCTATAGGGAAAGGTTCTTCCAGCTGTTGCTTAGAGGGACAGATTATTGTTCTAAAATCATCAACAAGTTCTATAGGGAAAGGTTCTTCCAGATGTTGCTTAGAGGGACAGATTATTGTTCTAAAATCATCTCCAAGTTCTATAGGGAAAGGTTCTTCCAGCTGTTTCTTAGAGGGACAGATTATTGTTCTAAAATCATCTCCTAGTTCTATAGGGAGAGGTTCCTGCTGTTGCTTAAAGGGACAGATTATTGTTTCTTGCACAAAATGAAAAAGTGCATCTACATTGCTGGTTTGAAAAAAAAAAATTCTAAAAAATACATTTGTGGCCAGCGGTGCATTTCTTGCACAAAAATAAAAAAAATGTCTACATTGCTGGTTAAAAAAAAAAAAAATATTCCAAAAACTACATTTGTGGCCAGCGGTGCATTTCTTGCACAAAAATAAAAAAAACAGTGTTGGCTACCTCCTCCTTCTCCACCGCCACTTCCACCGCCTCCTCAACCTCCAACTCCACATCCACCTCCATTTTTTATCTTTTTATGTGATTTTAGCTTAAAAACTATTTTAAGTTATTTCCCTATCCCCATTTCTTTGTAGGGCACTTGTCCGACTCTTACCCCCATTGTCCTTCCTTTTGCAGACCTCTAGGACTTGCCAGGACTTTGTTACAGCCATTTTTGTGCCTAAAAGTTCGGGTCCCCATTGATTTCAATGGGGTTCGGGGTCCGGGACAAAGTTCGGGTCAAGATCGGTCCCGAACCCGGACTTTTTCCCGAAGTTCGGCAGAACCCGAACTTCCAGAGGTTCGATCAACTCTAATCATAAACACTGGGCATTTGCCCAGCCATTCTGAACACCTTTTTCTTGGTAGGAGAAAAGCAATGCTAGAAATGTGCTGAAAGCCGTGTTTTTTAAATGCATTTAGGCGGGCCAAGCATTTCGGCATTCATTCATTTCATTGGCCAGAATATTAAATTATTCAGTGCATTTAAATAAATGAACACTCAAGCACTAAATGTGCCTAGTGTTTAGGCACATTTACACAAGTCGGACTTGAGTGGGTCTGAGTGAGGTTGCCACCATTCCTTCATCTTATACCAAAACATTGAAAAATACTCTAAATGGGATTTTGAAGGCAACTTTACTATCAAATTTAGGTTAAAATATCAATATTTATTTTTACACTAAAAGTGATTGTAAAGTCTTGTTTTTGTTTTATTAAAAATAACAGACATGTTATACTCACCTCCTCTGTGCAGTGGATTGGCATAGCGCAGCCTGGATCCTCCTCTTCTTGGTTCCCTCTTCAGCTCTCCTGTCCCCTCCCCCCTGTTGGGTGCCCCCACAGCAAGCAGGTTGCTATAAGGGCACCCGAGCTGAGTAACACCTCTGTGAATACATTTAGACATGGATCTGCGGACCTGCAAAGCCCTTTCTATTTTCATTGGCTGACTGACTTTGATTGACAGCAGTGGGGGCCAATGGCGCCGCACTGCTGTCTCAGAAAATGAGAAGGGGAGGCCCGGACAGCCTAGACATTCCTACAACATCGCTGGAGTTAGAGGGGCCTCAGGTAAGTATTATGGGGGCTGAGGGGGGCTGCAGCCCACAGTCTCTTTTTATCATAATGCATAGAATGCATTAAGATAAAAAACCTTCCGACTTTACAACCACTTTAAAATCAATGTGTCAATGAAACATCTTCACATACAATTGTACAACAGGTTTAAAACATAAATTAATTCTTTCAAGTGAAGTTGAAACATGTGTGATACAGATCCAATGGTATCCCCCACCGCTGACTGTTAACCAGCAACCGGGAAACTTGATTTTTGGCTCATACACCTGGGTAGTCCAACGCGTTTCAAATTTTATTTAGAAATTATCTTCTTCAGGGACAGGATACCATTCTGGAATATAAATTATATTTTACCATCTACTTCATAAAAATCAGTTATGTGAAAATTCAACAATCCATTTCATACAACACTTACATATTCACATAGTATTGCTCTGTATCTAGAAGAAATGTTCCAGTACCCACAGGGTAATCAAATCCTCAAACATTCAGACCATTTGGGCATGCAAGGACCACCATTTCCATATGTCAATAACTGCTATAGTAAAAAAACATGTAGTAATAGTACCCTGGAGTCTGTTTCATTAAAATATCTTTAAATTGTTCATATCAAAGGCATGTCAGGGACTACCATTCTTGTCCCACAACATGTCTGTTTTTTGAAAATTGAATTTTAATTATATCAAAATATATTCAGATTATTCGTCCAAAGGTATATCAGGGACTGCTATTTTTTTAAATGTCTTTTTATTAAATTAAATTAGGGACTACTATTCTTGTCCTACAGCTTGCCGCCAAAGTCCATGAAAGACTATAGAAGAAAAGGTCAATAAACAACAGACTCAAAATTTTTACTTACAGATGGTCAGAAAGTGCATGTGCTAACTTGTCTTCCCATATTGGTTTGTTGTTAACACTCCATAACATGGCAATTATGAGATCCAATTTTTAAAAAGGGTTATGGGCCTCTTAAATAGGCAAATAATTAGCAGTAAATTTGTGACAAAAAAAAACCCTCAACCCCTGAGCAATGGGTGGAGGATACAGGTAGTCATTTCCCACACCACATGGATGGGAAACATGCTGTCTGCTCTGTGGTCCCCGACAGACCCATAGACCGTGCTTTTGCACTTCCGGAGACCAGATGGGCACCCTGTTGGAGCCTCCATGTTGAAGACACCTCCTGCTCTGGTTCAGTTCAAGGCCTCAGAATGGAGAAGAGTTGCTGTGATTTCCCTCTTTCAATCCTGCTGATACAGTCCCTCTTTTACTTCCTTAGAAGCAGTGGGAGTTCTCTCTCTAGTACAATGGGCTACCTTAAGATCATAAGCCTCCTCCTATGCTGAGAGATGCAAATGGCGTATTCCACAATGACTTTAGTGAAGTGAAACACACTGAAATGCATAAAGAGTGTTGTAGACACTCTAATTCACAGGCTTAGCGTTTCTGAGCTCCCTCAGCCACTCTGCTTGTCACACAAACAGGTGCAATGGCCAAGTCTGTTCAGTGACTGGAAGGTCCACCAGTGCAGTTTAGTTGTTGAGTGGACAGAACCTGATATTAAGACACTAGTTACCCATCAAGTCTGTCTACCCTTAGCTTGAAAGTTAATGGAGCCTGATTAAAAATCTGAAAACATAATTTTCAATATCATGTCCACCTTACTTGTGGTTGACAGGGGACAACAGTAGGCAGGATCCATAGCCACTAGGCAGTCTGCTAGTGGATATTGAATCCATGAACCATTTACTGCTGACAGTCACACAGAAGGCAGACCTTATGGTCTCTCAGAATCGCTTATCATGCTTCAGCCCCACATCATTGGTTGATAGGACACATCAGTCCCATTCTGAGCACTCTGGCCTGTCTCTGTATGCCAATTTAGAGTTGGTCTTAACCTCCCTGATGGTATGATTATGTCAATATTTTCAATGTCAAAGGGGTACATTGTTTTGCATGTAAATTTGTTGTTTTATATTGTAGGCCTGTAATTCTTAGGAATAACTCACTTAAATCTGTCCAAACAAGAGTCTCGTAGACATCCCGGGTACGATAAAGTTTGAAACACAAAATCATAACTTATAATATAATACATTATGAATGATTACAAAAAAGAATAATATAATAATAATACATTTAATTCAATAATGTGAACAAACCAAAAACACTGACATCCATATCGCAGTCAATCAATAGAGCACCAGTTTGCACATCACTGAGCTCAGTCACAGAATTGCCGCTGTCGTCACTTTCAGTGTCTGATGACAAATTTCCCCACTAATCACTATCGCTCAATTCTGCAAGTGATTCTAATTCACCGTCGCTGTCTTCTAGCTGGTCCAAAAGCATTTTTGACATAGAGGGACACTTTTTGGTTGCCATGGATGCTCTCAAGTTTTCAGGCAGAAAGAATGGTAAAAGTGCAGGCAAGGCGCTGGACAAAGCACTAGGGACAAATCTGAGGTGAAATGATCTGATACAGTAATGTAATCTCCAGATTACAATGTATTGCATGTGTGTCTATGTTCTTGAACTTTTTTGAATTTCCCACTGGCTCCGCCCCCATGCCTCGCTGCGCTTGTAAGGAACGGAGTCCAGAACCCACATACATCGAGTGGATGATCTGGCCGGAGGACACCGCCGGAGGACATCACGGGATCGCAGGGGCAAAGTAAATTGATTGGAGGATTTTTACAGTGCAATCCTGAGTGTGGCTCAGGGTTACCACTTCTGGCACTGAAAATTAACCCCCGAGCCACATTCGGCATTACCGCCAGGTTGGTTGGAAACCCTTGCACTCAAAATAGTCCCATGCTGTCCTTAAATTCGGAGTTCCACTCAAAAGTGAAACTTCTGCTTATCCGTCTCCTCCCCCCCTCTGGTGACACATTTGGCACCTTTCAGGGGAGAGGGGGGAATGGGTACCTGTTTTTGACAGCTGCGGCCTGGTCTCCCGAATGTTCGGCCCCTCCTCCTTCCTCCACCGCTGGACTAATTGTAAAGTGCAGCATGCTTTGCACATGCTGGGTTCCCTTACCAGGAATGGCGGCGGCTGCACCCGACAGCCGATCCGAAGATTGGCTGGGGTGCCAACATCACGGGCTCCCTGGACAGGTAAGTGTCCATATATTAAAAGTCAGCAGCTGCAGTATTTGTAGCTGCTGACTTTTAATTTTTTGTGTCAAAGGAAAAAAGTTTGTTACTTTAGATGAGGCATATAACCGACCATAGGATGTATGTAACATGTTTATTGATTGATAATAATCATCGTACAATAGTAATAGGCGTAAAAAAATGCATTTATATATATATATATATATACACAAGCTGGATTCCATTTCATAGATATGTAGTTGTAAACATTCCAGACCATACAAACATTGTAGTGTAAGTAGCAACCATCATGCATACATGACAGTGTATATGTGAAAATACATATGAATACAAATGTAGGGTTTCCACTGTGTGGTCGTCCCCCGGGGGATGCTGGGGATGTCCATTGTTCGGGAGCTGCGATGAGTACTGTGTGCCCCCCCTCCTCCGCACTCCCACTGGGGTGTGGATTGGGGTCAGGGCGGACTGCCCACTACGCATCGGCGTCACGCCTGGCGCCCACGTGTGACATCATCCGACGTCTACGCGCCGACGCCAAGCCCACTCTCGGCTGTCCCACGTGGGGAGGGTGTGTGGCGCCACCGAGGCAGGGCAGTGTCCTTCCTTCCGGTGACACCCCTCCTCTTGCGGCATGCCCGCATGACGTTGGTGAGGTCTCCCACGTGTTCAGCCGGCGTATATATACAGTCCCACCGTCACACTCCTTTACCTGCACGGTTTGTGCTAGCCACACCACATGATGTACACACTATTGACCTCATTACCAGGTAACCTTGACAGAGACCCACCTTGGTCATATTTTTACCTATCACTCCCTCCCCGACACCTTTCCTTTCGGAATAATGTCCACATTCCATTATGGTTTTTTATTTATTTATTTCTTTTAATTTTTACATCTTTTCTTTTCTAGAACTTGGGGCACTTGTATCTTTTGCTTGTGCACTGTGTGGGACTGTTTGGCGCATCCGTCCTCACCTCAGCTCCCGTGTTGGACTACACTTTGTGCCTTTTGGTGGACTGCACCACATGGTTCAAACCCCCTGCCTCAATGTAAGTTAGTTGGATTGGATAATCCTCTCTGCTTTTCTGGTAACAATTTATACTTTTCAAGTTGGATTTAGGATGTAAGTCTTTTCTTTTTAGACTATGTTGACGCATTCGCCCCTGAAGAGTGGTGTATACCACGAAACGGGTCGGGCATACCCAGGATGCAGTCATGATTTTATGACATTCTTTTTCTTCAATACACATTCTGATTGGTACTATACAAATGCATGAGGCGCGTTACTGGTCACCGGGTTGGATGGCCTTAGATGCTCATATATGCGCCACATGATATGTTACTGAGTTTGTATTCATATGTATTTGCACATATACACTGTCATGTATGCATGATGGTTGCTACTTACACTACTATGTTTGTATTGTCCAGTGGTCTGGAATGTTTACAACTACATATCTATGAAATGGAATCCAGCTGGTGTATATATATATATATGAATTTTTTTACGCCTATTACTATTGTACGATGATTATTATCAATCAATAAACATGTTACATACATCCTATGGTCGGTTATATGCCTAATCTAAAGTCCCAAACTTTTTTCCTTTGATATGAATCCAGGATGGAGGTGCATGCTATATACACCTCATTTAAAGTCCCACCCATCTAGCGATGGAACTGAGGACTGGAGACATGCTGCACATATGCCTTGCCCCAGTCCTACCCTTGTTATACAATTACATTTTTTGTTGGGGGGTGGACCTCCTCTTTAATGTAATATAAACTGATCAATGTGCCCCAAAATGCAAACATAGCTGTTTTCTACTTTTATTTTGGCTGATATATTGCCTGTCCCATGATCACAATCCTTCTGCCTTCTGGGCCTGAGAGCAGCCGGTGGGCATGTCTCACTCTCGGCTATCAGTCAATCCAGTGGCGGCTGGGGAAGTTTTAGGATATGGGGCATCACAGGACAGAGTATACAGCCCCAGAATCACAGGACAGATTATACAGCCCCAGCATCACAGGACAGAGTATACAGCCCCAGCATCACAGGACAGAGTATACAGTTCCAGCATCACAGGACAGAGTATACAGCCCCAGCATCACAGGACAGAGTATACAGTTCCAGGATCACAGGACAGAGTATACAGCTCCAGCATCACAGGACAGAGTATACAGCCCCAGCATCACAGGACAGAGTGTACAGCTCCAGCATCACAGAACAGAGTACACAGCCCCAGCCTCACAGGACAGAGTATACAGCTCCAGCATCACAGGACAGAGTATACAGCCGCAGCACCACAGGATAGAGTATATAGCCACAGCATCACAGGACAGAGTATACAGCCCCAGCACCACAGGACAGAGTATACAGCCCTAGTATTACAGGTCAGAGTATACAGTCCCAGCACCACAGGACAGAGTCTGGACAGAGGCTGTTGAGTACAATTCAGGAATTGAGGAAGGAGGAAATGTATTATGCTGCAGGTGGTCTTGCTTGGGAGGCAACCTGTGCATTTATTACTCTTGACTTCTGCAAGAGAGAGAAAGAGAGAGAGCTGGCGCGATCCGACCCTTTAAGGGGTTTAAGATCATGTGACTGCCGTGATTGGCTGTCATGGTAGTCACATGATTGGAACGCTCCCAAAGGAGCTTTCCGTTAGCCGCCGGCAACTGTGCTGGGAGCGCGCAGGGTGCGTGCTCTCGGCACAGCAGTATTTGCACTAATGCACACAAATATGCGACCGATTGGCGCTAAGGCCCATCCACCGAGAGGCCTCATATTTGCGTGCGACCAGAGCAAAGAGGTTAATACTGCTTTAAATGCTCACTTTCATCTAGGTTACTGTTAAAAAACAGTTTTACTTACCTTACTTATTGCCCCCCTGGCAGTTGTTGCTCTCCTCTTCCCTCTGACACTTTGGGTTGTTGGTAGGCCCTCAGGATCCTCACAATGTAAGACTGCAGGTTCTGCATTGTACATGATGACATCAGAGTATGAATGATGGACACAGTGCTGAAGAGAAACAGTTTTGGGGCCTGGATGCAGAGGGAAGCCTACATGAGGGAGGGATATGATAAGTAAAACTGCATTTAAAGGTACCCTAAATAAAAGCAAGTATTTTACCCATTCTGTGCCAGAGTCGTTTTCTTTTTTTTTTTTCTACAATTCAGCTTTAATGAGGCATTCTCTCTGAAACAAAAAAAAAACTGTTGCCTGAACTGAGACATGCCTCTACATACTTGAAGCAGGCTTTTAAAGTCTGCAGATATGAATGCCGGGCCATTCTCCAACACTTTCATGTCCAGAAAAGTTGAGACTTGATGCTAAGTCACCCCCACATTTATATTCGCAAATCACTATGATAGGCTGTCTCAATGGAGTGTGCAGAAGGCATGAACAAGCACTATTAGAAAGTGACAGAACAATTGGTATTAGCCCATAGCTTCAGGCTTTTGGAGGCTTCTGAAGGTATGTGCAAGCAGCTCCAGGTGCTTGCACATTACAGCTGTTTGTTCTTGTTTTAAAGAGTGATTTCTAGGCACTCTCCTATCCCATCTTGTTAAAGAAACAATTGTTACTTTACCCAATCAGGGCAGGGCAGTCAATGACATTCACATGTCTGACGAAGGGGACTTTTTTATTTTTAAATCTTGGGGGGCGGCGCCCGTGTGCCCCCTATTGACGGGTCACCACTGAGTCACTCCCACAAGCCAAAGCAAGGCTAGGATGATTGGTGGAGCTGCTTTCCCTAATGGAACTCTCTCATGAATGCCTGGATTGGACAGTTGTTTCCAATCAGGTGTTCTGCAATCCAAAAAATGGTTAATATAAAAGTTTTTTATACTGCTCAAATAAATCAAAGGGAGATTTTCATTTTTGCCTGGAATTCCACTTTAACTACCTTCAGTTTCCTTATCTACAAACTAGTAATATTTTTATTTTTAATCTGTCTCAACCATAGCAACACATTATGATAGTGGCACAAATAAGACCTACCTGAATATGTTACACGTACCAAAACTGTTAGTAGAACTGTTTTATTTTCATACATTTTTATTAGATGAAGAATATAAGGGAAAAAATACAATATGTTATACATAAAGTTAATAAGTTAAAATCACAAAATATATGAACAAAAATATGTATACAGTAACTCACAAAAGTGAGTACACCCCTCACATTTTTGTAAATATTTTATTATATCTTTTCATGTGACAACACTGAAGAAATTACACTTTGCTACAATGTAAAGTAGTGAGTGTACAGCTTGTATAACAGTGTAAATTTGCTGTCCCCTCAAAATAACTCAACACACAGCCATTAATGTCTAAACCACTGGCAACAAAAGTGAGTACACTCCTAAGTGAAAATGTCCAAATGAGGCCCAAAGTGTCAATATTTTGTGTCGCCACCATGATTTTCCAGCACTGCCTTAACCCTCTTAAGCAGGGAGTTCACCAGAGCTTCCCAGGTTGCCACTGGAGTCCTCTTCCACTCCTCCATGATGACATCACGGAGCTGGTAGATGTTAGAGACCTTGCGCTCTCCACCTTCCACTTGAGGATGCCCCACAGATGCTCAATAGGGTTTAGGTCTAGAGACATGCTAGGCCAGTCCATCACCTTTACCCTCAGCTTCTTTAGCAAGGCAGTGGTTATCTTGGAGGTTCTTAGAGGTGTGTTTGGTGTCGTTATCATGTTGGAACACTGCCCTGCAGCCCACAGTACATGTTGGCATTCATGGTTCCCTCAATGAACTGTAGCTTCCCAGTGCCGGCAGCACTCATGCAGCCCCAGACCATGACACTCCCACCATCATGCTTGACTGTAGGCAAGACATACTTGTCTTTGTACTCCTCACTTGGTTGCTGCCATACATACTTGACACCATCTGAGCCAAATAAGTTTATCTTGATCTCATCAGACCACAGGACATGGTTCCAGTTATTCATGTCCTTAGTCTACTTGTCTTCAGCAAACTGTTTGCGGGCTTTCTTGTGCATCATCTTTAGAAGAGACTTCATTCTGGGATGACAGCCATGCAGACCAATTTGATGCAGTGTGTGGCATATGGTCTCAGCACTGACAGGCTGACCCCCACCCCTTGAACCTCTGCAGCAATGCTGGCAGCACTCATACGTCTATTTCCCAAAGACAACCTCTGGATAGTGGATATGACGCTGAGCATGTGGACTCAACTTCTTTGGTTGACCATGGTGAGGCCTGTTCTGAGTGGAACCTGTCCTGTTAAACCGCTGTATGGTCTTGGCCACCGTGCTACAGCTCAGTTTCAGGGTCTTGGCAGTCTTCTTATAGCCTAGGCCATCTTCATGTAGAGCAACAATTCTTTGTTTTAGATCTTCAGAGAGTTCTTTCCCATGAGGTGTCATGTTAAACTTCCAGTGACCAGTATGAGAGAGTGAGAGTGATAACACCAAATTTAACACACCTGCTCCCAATTCACACCTAGGACCTTGTAACACCAACGAGTCACATGACACCGGGGAGGGAAAATGGCTAATTGGGCCCAATTTTGACATTTTCAGTTAGGGGTGTACTCACTTTTGTTGCCAATAGTTTATACATTAATGGCTGTGTGTTGAGTTATTTTGAGGGGACAGAAAATTTACACTGTTATACAAGCTGTACACTTACTACTTTACATTGTAGCAAAGTGTCATTTCTTCAGTGTTGTCACATGAAAAGATATAATAAAATATTTACAAAAATGTGAGGGGTGTACTCACTTTTGTGAGATACTGTGTATATATATATATATATATATGTATATATATATATATATATATATTATGAATAATGACTAGGGTAAGTCATATATATATACATTTGTAGATAA
>BLSH010419368.1:708639-723588 GCA_018402905.1 Glandirana rugosa
AATAGATGTTTACATATATATATACTGAATGGGATCAGTAATAAGTATTATATATATATATATATATATATTATGAATAATGACTAGGGTAAGTCATATATATATACATTTGTAGATAAAATAAAGGAGAAATTAAATAAAACAATAGGGAACAATCTTAATGCAAAAGAATGGGAGGGAGGAGGTGGAGAGAAATTGTCACGGCACCTAGGGTCAGGTGACGGATGCACACCGCAGGAATCGCACCACTGAAATGCGAAGCGCACGCTAAGGTTGCAATGTGCACTGTTGCTGAGTAGTACTGGCTGATACGGGGAGAGGGCCCCCTAAAGCACGGACACTGGAACAAAGGGAGCTAAGGCATCGGTTTCACCAGGGCGCGGAATCTAAGAGCCAGTGGGTATTCACCAGAGCCTCTGGTGGTGAGGATGTATTTGGCTGCAACTGGATCCAGGTCGAGGCCCCCAGGGTCCCCTAGCTCGGCTGGCTACAGGTGGAAGAGGGGAAGCAGCAGCACAGGAATAAGCAAGAATAGTCAGAGGAATAGCAAAGGGTCAGGGCTACAAGCAGACAGGAGAAAACCGAGAACAAGCTGAAGATCGAGGTATCAGGCAGGGAGGGATAGTCAGACAAGGATCAGAACACGAATAAGACTCAAGAAACCGGAGGAGACAATCACACTGAAGTCAAACACGAACAAACATTGATCAGCAACGCAGCCTTGTACTGCCAGGCTTATATCCTGTTACCAATTAAGGCCTGGGGCGGAGGCCAGCAGAGGAGTACCTACTAAAGCTCACAGGTGATGCCTTTAACTGGACACATGCAGCAAAGGTAGGCAACAGATAAGACATGAATGTTTGCTTAGGTTACATGACAGAATGTTTACTATGGTTTCATGACAGAAATATTAAGATAAGGGCCACTGATATGGATTTTTATTAAAAAAAAAAAAAAGTATTTTATATGTGTAGTAGGGATCTATCGAAGTTTGGAGGAAGAAAAGATGAAAAGATATCACAAAGAATTGGAGCATTTTTTTATGAGACATACTGTAACACATCATTATATTTCTAAATAAAATGTAGAGTTTGGTAAGGAGAACCACCTGACTTTTGCTAAAGTTTGCCTGGCAGAAGTGAATACAAATTTTAGAAGGTGGAATTGATTTTTGGTTTAACCTTTTGAATTGAGATTTAGTAAAGACTCTTTTGTATTTTTTATTAGTCTTTTTCCCAATAGTGTTTAAATCATTTGGTATATGTCTGTACAAAACGCATTCATTTTGGGACATTCCCACCATATATGAAGGAGGGTAACAACATTTGAACAGCCCCAAAAACATTTATCAGAGACTCTGTTTGATTTTAGTTAAAAGTTGGGGAGCCATATACCACCTCATTAATAGTTTATAATTGGATTCTATTGCAGCAGTATTGATAAAACAATGGGCTGTGGTGTGCAAGATATGATGCCAATCTTTTTCTTCTATGAGTTCACCTATCATTTTCCCATTTAGTCATATATGAATGTGGGAAAGGTGCCCATTTCTCAAGAAGAGAGGTATAAATCATCATGATAAGGCCTTTTGTATCAGGGCCATGCTTACAAGAACATTCATAGAGAGCCAGGGAATGTAGATTTGAAGATGAACCAATTGTTTGAGTCACAACATTTTTCATTTTGGGATATCTGGGGGTTTCTTGGTGTGGTAGGTTATGAAATAGTTGATAGAAGAGAGACTCAAAACTTCATTTGAAGAGATCAGATAATATATTCTGTATATATTTTATAAATCCACCATTTAAATTTAAAGGGTTCAAGGAATCCTGGTGGGAACATCGGATTGCATACGACTAGTAATAAGGGATTATATGAGGGCATAAGACATAAGAGTTTGGAAGTATCCTATATAGAGAGGGAGTGTTTAAGAATAAGGTTGCTAATAGATTTTTGGAGTTTTTGAGGAATCCATAGAATTGTATCAGTAGGTATAGGGTCTAGTGGGGAGATTTCTATGGATAACCAAAGAGGTGGGTATGAAGAGTTGTGGTATGTGGTAAGTTGTGCAATTTAACCAGCTGAGTAGTATATTGAGATATTTGGACCCCCCACAGTTTTAAAAAAATGAATTAACCTCCATTTGATAAGTCCTGGTTATTAAGAATGCGGCAGCCATCCGATTCTTAACAACCATAGCTATTGACAATGAATTCTTATCCATCTAAAGCTATACTGGGTAGATTCAAAAACTTTCCATCCATCTGGTCTAAAACAAATCCCGAAGAAAATATAATGAATAACAAAAATGAACCGGGCCGACACACATACAGTACATAGAAAGGAGTGGACAATGTCAGGCCCCGTTCACATCTCCACATAGCAGAAACTTGCGTTCCTGCACGCTTTTTTGGGGGGCTGTTTTGGAGCATTTCTACTCGTCATGCATAGGGGAGCCTATTCACATGAATGGGCTGCCTTACGCATGACAAACATCTCACAAAAGCTCCAGACCACATTTTTAAAGTGGAGTGTGGCGCATTTTTTAACCTCACTTTTTGGTTCATGTCACAAGGCAAATGCATGCCTGCTACCCACGCTTGGGTTACCATTAACATTTAATGGCAAAACAAGCATGATGCACGTTTGCAGCATGTTTCCGAAAAATGTGGCAAAGCACGCATTTTCTGTGCAGTTTGCCATGCCTTTGGAACTGCGCAGATGTTTCATTGTTCTTGTGTATACACACTTCACTCTTAGGCCCCATTCACACCTTGCATAGTGGGAGCACACTTTTTTTGTCTTGTTTTTCCCCCAATACACATAGGGCAGCCCATTGATTTCAAAGGGCTGTGCTGCATGTGGCAAAGTAGCTCATGGGACATTTTGACATGTTGTGGTTTGCATATTTTTTTACTGCATATTTTGCTGCGCTGGACGCTTGTTTTTTCATGCGGCAAAATGTGTGTTTGCTTCTGCATTTGGGGTGCCATTAACAATTAATGGCACCAAAAGCATGACAAGTTAATTTTAGGTGTATAAAGGTGGCCATACACTATACAATATGATTGCACAATCTCTATACAATCTCCTTTAGAGTTACCAAAACTGTATAATAAGTTGGCACGCGTATTTATCCAATCACTCTGTATCCAATCATGCATGTCCTTGTACTACATAGTTGATGGTAAATCTAAAGGAGTTTGTATGGTGAGCTTTACAGACTTCTAGGGACACAATTCTCCTGTTTTCAATACTACAACTCTGCTCCACATAGGCTGTTATGTGATCACTCAGCTCCTGCACACTCTGCCAAATGAGCGGTCGATACAAGAAGATGATAAGGTACAAAACGAGGAAGACCCTGGCTGTGAATTTAATGAGCATGTTGTTCATTGACATTGATTGTATGTGAGTACAGAGGTGGGCGGGAGCAATCACCTAGAGGGGGAGGGCAGGTGCAGGGTGCAGGTTAATGAGGTCAGCTGGTGAATTCCTGAGGGATGGATACCAGGAAGTAATAGAGGAATTTTGTATACAACAAACTGGATGCTGAGGTAATGCCTATCCTAGGACATTTTGAAAGCGTTTTCTTTCCGCAAAAAAGGTACATTACTAGGATATTGGTACATAGGGAAACTAGAACTTAGAAAAAAGTGAACTTAGCCTTTAACCTCCCTGGCAGTATTCCCGAGTGTGGCTCAGGGTTAATTTTCACTGCCAAAAGTTGTAACCCCGAGCCACACATGGGGTTGCATCTCTGGATACAAGCAGCATTACTTACCTTGTCCCCTGGATCCAGCAATGTCCCCCTGCTGTGTCTGCCTGGTGTGTCTTCCGCCCGATGCCTCTGTGTGCCGGGCTCCGTTCCCTGCGAGTGTCACGTCACATGGAGACGGAGTCCGGCGGGAAATTCAAAAAGTGAAACACAGTAAACATACAGTACACTGTAATCTGTAAGATTACATTACTGTATCAAATCATTTCACATTCCTTTTGTCCCTAGTGCTTTGCCCAGTGCCCTGCATGCACTTTTATATTATATATGCCATTTTTTCTCCCTGGAAACTTGAGACTGTTCCTGGCATCCAAAAAGCATCCCTTTATGTCAAAAGCATTTTTTGACCAGCTAGAAAAAAGCAATAGTAAATAAGAATCACTTGCAGAATTGAGTGATACTGATTTGTGGGGAAATTCGTCATCAGACACTGAAAGTGACGACAGTGACAATTCTGCAACTGAGCAAATTTCAGTATTTTTTACTTGATTACATTATTGAATACATGTTATTATTATTTGGTCATGTTCCTATGCTGAAGTGGAGGATAAGCAGCTTCTAACTCTGATCATTCTTCACTAGCAGAAATCATGTGACCAAATGTCCAGGCTTTTTGTCTATGTGAGCAGCATTTTCTCCAGCATAACTTAGTATTTCAGATCTTCTAGTGCTGTTTTTAGCCAATGCATACATGCAACTTTGGGTCTGTGGAAGAGGGAGGGGAAGCACCAACTTACTTTAGGAAAGATCAAAAGCAATCAGCTGGGAAAATCCATCTTAGCCACATGATTCTTCTTCTGGAAAGGCTCAGTCAAGGGATGACTGGCAAGGTAGTAGAATGCACAGAGACATGGGATCTTTGCCCAGTCTGACCATAAGAAGCTGGATCAGGCCAAATGGATCATATATCTGTACCTTTACACTGTTCTTTTAAATATTCCTTTATAAAATACTATATTATTTACTTCATCCAATCTGAAATGTATAACATTGCATATTAAATACGGACTATTTTCATATAAATATTTCATTTCCAAAGTACAGTGGTTTAAATTGTGAAACCACTGCATTTTTTTGAACCTTTATGTAAAATCATTTCATGCTGGTTACATAGAGAACATATCTTATTATTGCAACAAAAGCCAACCATGTTTTTGAAAGCATCCAAAGGTTTGCATTATGACAAGTATGTTTAGAATGGATGTGTTATCTTAACTAAATAGGATAGGTATTGCTCATGCATGATTAAAGCTTACAGCATTTCTTTTGGCTTCATTGAATAATTAGATACCCGGAGAATTAGAATAGGTAACAAATAAGTAGTCATACATCAAAGTGTCACAGCTGCAGGTGCAGACAATGTAATTCAGATTTATCAAAAGGAATAGCAAGCAATGGAATTTTCTGGAGGATTCTGTGATCATTGATACAATACATTAGTTGTGTACCCCTTCTACCTTACATGCCTACATTATCAAAATTATGTTTAATTATTCAGAGGAGCATACTATTACGAAGCTTGGCTCAAACTGTTACTAGAAGATTGCAGATAACTAGAAAAATATCTATAGCTTATGCGGTTTAGTTTGATGATAAAAAAATGTAGAAAGTAATCTAAAAATGAAATTCTGCACCTTAAATATGCTCAACCCAGATCTCAGCATCAGATCTTATCTCCCAGTGCTAAATCTCAGAACTTCTTGTTTATTATGTCTTTTGTTGCCACAATGAGCTCATTTTGTACTGCCCCTAGGAATAACCATTGAAACAAAGTTCTCAGGCAGATTGCCCCTTTGCAGACATGTTACTGTAGACATTGCATAACAAAAGAATTGATATAAGGGCATATAGAATCCAATTATTTTGAAGCAATTGTAAAACAGTCAAGACTCATATACACAAACATAAAAAAATTCTGCCACAGTACCCTTAACAATCTTAGCTCAATAATCTGTGCAAAGAACAATGTCAATGTTCAAATCACAATAGACCATAGCATCCATTCAGAAATGATATCTTCATGAATCCAAGTACAGTAAATTGAAATTGATTGGTTTTTAAGAGTTACTACAATTTACACATCATCAATGTAATTGCCACTGCATTACTGAATAAGCCTTACTATGTACCTCTAACAGCTATTTAACAGTATATTGGCCTATTTGTTTGCTTAGCCATCAGAGTGCCTGTAAATACAATTCAGTTATACTCAAACCCATATACAGTATAAAGAAGTAATTTTAGAAAGGAATTCTATTGGGTGACTTATAGATGGCATAATTAATTATGCAGTGACATTTAATATAAGTGCTGACATTTAGAAACAGGGATAAGGCACCACATGGAATTGTGCCAAAAGAATAAGTCTCTGTTGATGAAAGCTTACAATACACCAATGTAATTAAACTGGGCTGATCAGCGTTAAGCCTTCTTCTAATCTCAAGAGTAAACCCTAAAAATTTTCACTACCATTCATAACTTTCTATACCTGCCAAATAACACACTAACAACTATGTATCAGAAATAAAACACAACAATGTATATCTTGGTATGGTTTAGGTACTAATCCAGACTGATAAACTACATACTGTATAGCCAAATTCTATGCATAATATAAGACAGCCAAGTCATAGAACCAAATCAGAGAGGATTAAAAAGCTGGCAGGTGTCTGAACCCACAGCATTCTCTCTAAAATTAATCTCATATTTATAACTTATTATAATGAGTTGGCCTTCTGCCCGTTGTGTAAACCCCTCTCTTTTTTTTTTTTTTAAGCATAGGTCCTGATTCCTCAAGCTGGAATATCACTTAATGTATAACTAAAGGTGGCAAAACTTTTTATTTCTAGTTTTGGATACAGGAGAGGGATTACAATCATTTATATTACGACATACTTCTAAGCACTGATGGATTTCCCACACATTTTATGTGCCCAAGGGTATCTTGGGATGGAGTTCCATTTCCTATGATTGCCCATATTTGCTATCATTGCCCATACTTTACTACTTTGTCTTCAGAATATGACCAGGTTATTTCTTGCGATACGGCACCGCGTTATTTTAACAGACAACGGTCGTTGAACACTGTACCCAAATAAAATTCATGTCCCTTTTTTCCCACAAATAGAGCTTTCTTTTGGTGGTATTTGACCCCTGCATTTTTTTATTTTTTTGCGCTATAAACAAAACTAACAATTTTGAAAAAAAACAATATTTTTTACTTTCTGCTATAAAACATACCCAATAAAAAAAAATGTAAAAAATCTAATTTCCTCATCAATTTAGGCCAATATGTATTCTGCTACATATTTTTGGTTAAAAAATCCCAATAAACGTATATTGATTGGTTTGCACAAAAGTTACAGCGTCTACAAACTATGGGATGTATTTATGCAATTTTTTTTTTACTAGTAATGGCAGCACTGAGCGACTTATAGTGGGACTGCGATATTGCGATGGACAAATCACACACTAACTGGCATTTTGGGGACCAGTAACAGTAATACAGTGATCAGTACTACAAATATGCACTATCACTGTACTAATGACACTGTCTGGGAAGGGGTTAACATCAGCGGTGATTAAAAGGTTAACTGTGTGCCTAGTCTGTGTTTGGATATACAGAGTGTCACATGATACAAAGCTACAACTAAACCCAGAATATAAGGGGATCTGCAGACAACTGAGCAACATGGTACAACATGGTATCACAGGTATGATCTATGCTGGGACTGATCATTCCATTCAGTTCTAGTGAAAAGAAAGTTGGAATTCAGCTGTAAACTGTTTTAACCCTTTCACTGCCAGGTCCATATGTTGTATAGACCTGACAGTGGGGCATTTCACACACAATCTGGGGCCTGCAGGATTCTGCCTGACAAGTGGATGCATTCGGGCAGCTGCGCTGCATTCCAGTTGCCCCCACATACCCTGGATACTGGACCCCCCTATGTGTGCCCCCATCATGTATTCTGGGTTCCACTTTCCCATCTGTGGGCCCCGGACCGACATGGCAGATGCGGGCGGATACACATCCACTCTCCTCCCCTTCTTGCTGTGACCCGGAAAGCGGCGGGTATGATGTCACTTCTGGGTCAGGCTCTCAGCATAGCCAGGAGGGGATGTACTACAATGTGATCTGCATTGCAATACATTCAGTGGAGCCCAGATGTGATGTGATGAAAAAAAGGTTAAGCAAAAAAAATTATTTTTTTTGCAAAAAAAGTAAGTTACACCCAAGCACATAAACCCCCTCCAAAAAAAATGTGTGGTCCACCACCCCCACATATACGCACATTCGAATGTAAACTCATGTGTTGGGGGCGCCTATGCAAGACACTGATTGCGATACACATGTTACATATTGTCGCACACGTCGGAGTGAGAGTGATAATTCTAGCACAAGACCTCACCAAACTGATGACCTATGGGGGCTTTTGAAGGATCACCTATGGAAAATATAGGGTACTGAAATTTTTCGCCATTTCGTGGGCACACACAAATTTAAGGTTTGGCATGTTGGGTATCTACAGTATTTACTCATGCAACCTTGTCTTTTATATTTTACAAAAATGTGGGTAGTTCACTGTATTTGTTTGTCCTAAAATTAACTTTGCGGTAATATCAAGTGCCAAAAAAATTAATAAAAATTGGAACTGCCACTATTTTATTCTCTGTGGTGTCTGCTTTCAAAAAATACATAATATTTGGGGGTTTTATGTAATCTTCAAGCCTAAAATGATTTTTTAAAGGTGTGCAAAGAATGCAAAAACAGCTCTGGCAGTAAAAAGGTTAAACTATATGTTATTTAATTTTTTGCTTGCACACACAAGGAAACTGGTTACAGATTAAAGGGACTCCTAAAACCAGTTCACCAGAGATGGGATAACTACCTACTACCTGTTTTATCAGCTTCAGCACCATGGAGAGCTCTTGCTGGCAGACTTGCCTGCAATCTATCTGAATCATCACCAATACGGTACATGTGAAATTAGATGACTGTTCACCGTCAGCTATATTCACCTGTTGCACATTCATACTATTGTAAATAAAGTGACTGTGGCCGTGGAATACAGGGCACATTGAATCTCACTTGGGTAAATATCTACAAGTTATTCGATTAGAGAATTGAATCAATGATAAAAGTACAGAAAATGAACTTCCTTGATGTATTATAACAGTGTATTTAGCTGTTTACTTGGAGTTACAATTTAATGCCCTTCAACTATAAATAAAAGCAAACTTAACTACTTCCTTACTGGGCACTTAAACCCCCCTCCTGCCCGGACCAATTTTTGTCTTTCAGCGCTGTCACATTTTGAATGACAATTGCGCGATCGTGCGGTCGTGCAACGTTGTACCCAAACTAAATTTTTATCATTTTTTTCCCACAAATAGAGCTTTCTTTTGGTGGTATTTGATTACCTCCGCATCATTTCTGATCGCCGCTATAAACAAACAAAGAGCGATGATTTTGAAAAAAAACAATATTTTTCCTTTTTGCTATAATAAATATCCAAAAAATAAATAAATAAATAAATAAAAATTATTCAACATTTTTGGCCGATATATATTCTTCTATATATTTTTGGTATAAAAAAAATCGCAGTCGGCGTATATTGATTGGTTTGCGCAAAAGTTATCGCGTCTACAAACTATGGGAATTGATTTATGGCGTTTTTATTATTTCTTTTTTTTTACTAGTAATGGCGGCGATCTGCGATTTTTATCAGGACTGCGATATTGGGGCGGACATGTCGGACATTTTTGACACTTTTTTGGGACCAATGACCTTTATACAGCGATCAGAAATGTAAATGTCCACTGATTACTGTATAAATGTCATTGGCAAGGAAGGGGTTAACCTGCAGGGGGCAGTGAAGGGGTTAACTCTGTTCCCTGGGTGTGTTCTAACTGTGGGGGGGGGGGTGGGGCTGGTCGGGACATAACAGATCTAACTGATCCCAGTAACAGGGATCAGTAGATCTGTCATGTCACCTGTCACAGAATGGAGAACCACCGTGTTTACATTGGCGGTTCCCCATTCTGCAGGTCTGACAGGGGATGGCGGGTCTTAGGCGGACATCAAGTCCGCCTGACCCGCAGGATGTCCATGGACGTCCACCCTGAAATTCAGATCCGCGCTGGAGCCGTACTTTGGCTATAGCGCAGATCTGAACGGGTTAAAGGGGAGTTCCTGTCTCCTATTTAAAATGTAAGAGTCAGCAACTACAAAAACTGTGGCTGTTGACTTTAAATAAACAGCCACTTACCTGTCCCACAATCCAATGCCGTGCTTGGCCCAGTTGTTTTCACCCCGTGTCCTTTCTCCGCGGCACCTACATCTTCACTATGGGCATCCGGCTGTGATAGCTTGCAGCAATGCACATGCGAGAGTGGCACTGCACACTGTGAATGGTCCTGCAGTCTTTGAGAACCTGTAACAGGACCCAGAAGACTGCAGGAGGGGGGCATGGAGAACTTCCACTTCCAATCGCCTCCTCCACAAAAACTCCATTTCAAAAACAAGAGTGGGGGATGAAGAAATAGCAGTACACCGATCTTCCCAGTGAATGGCTGTACAGGGGGGCATGTCAGCACAAGTCTTGGCCATTGGAGAACAGGTAGGCTGTACTCCCAACACAGCCAGAGAGCTGACCATGCTAAAATAGATGTGCTTCCATGCCTAGCTTGGTTTGTTTGAAAGAGGGAAGCAGGAGGACTGGCAGGATCACCAAGTATTTCACACAAAGGAAGCAATAGAAAGAGAACAGGATACTTTTTAACACAAGTGCATTGTACAGCAGACACATATCAGGAATGTTAAATGTTGGGTTAACATATTCTTTAACTTGAGCTTAGTTTCATTCAAACACATTTTGACAGAATTTTGCAATCTATCAGTCCTTTTCCCTATGCAACTAGCAGGATATTCACAGTGACAGTCACACAACTTAAAACCATTAAAAAATTGAATACATTTTTAATATGCCCTTGCTGATAATATCACCGTTTGCATTTTATTAATTTTATGTGATGATTCTGACAATTTAAAAAAAAACAATTTTGATATTATAGATATAGAAAAGCATATATTATCTGGAAACTAATTATACCATTTTTCTAATCATCTTTCATCGTTTTAGATGCGTCAAAAATTGCCTGTAAATGTTAATGCAATCAAGTGTTGTCGAATAATTGTAACAAGTCTTTGCCAATTACCATAACCAGTGAATGTCTTTCATTAAACAGATGGAGTGTTTCAAACATTCGTACGAGAATATACTTTAACTAAACCAAGTATGTTTCCCATGGAAATGCTGTATTTAAATATATTCAGCATATATTTGCCTGGTATAGTGGTACAACCAAATGCGAATAACCCTCAATTTTTGGGCACTAGTAAGCAAAAAGTATACATTGCCTTTAAATTTAGTCTATGACCCATTCCCTGGTAAATGGAAAATAGAGCTAACTACTATAGTAAGACCCAGAGCTTGAACAGAGTGTATGTGTGGCTTAGGATAAAAAGGTGTGAAGGAACAGTTTGAAGAGCAGGCCACATTGCAATGGTTAGTGTCTGCAATATAAGATCAGGTTACATAGTTACATAGTCAACGAGGTTGAAAAAGTCCATCAAGTCCAACCTATGTGTGTGTCTTTAATGTTAGTATTAAATTGTATACCCCTCAATGTTGTGGTCCCTTAGGTGTGCATCTAATAGTTTTTTGAAATTATCTAGACTCCCAGCAAAGACTACTGCTGGTGGAAGAGAATTCCACATCCTCACTGCTCTTACCTTTTTAAGCTTAAACTGCCTTTCTTCTATTTTTAGTGTATGACCACGTGTCTTTGTGTGCTCCCTTGCACGGAATAGTTTTGTACCTATTGTGGGGTCACCAGTACAGTTTTTGTACATTGAAATCATATCCCCTCTCAAGCGTCTCTTCTCCAGAGAGCATAAGTTCAGTGCTTGTAATCTTTCCTCATAACCAAGGTCCTCCAATCCCTTAATAAGCTTTGTGGCCCTTCTCTGTACCCTTTCCATAACCAGGGCATCCTTCCTGAGGACTGGTGCCCAGAACTGGACGGCATATTCCAGGTGCGGCCTCACCAGGGACTTGTATAGCGGGAGAATTATTGATTTATCCCTGGAGTTGATCCCTTTGCTGATGCATGCCAACACTTTGTTAGCTTTGCTTGCAGCAGCTTGGCATTGCATGCCACTGCAGAGCCTGTTCTCCACTAGGACCCCTAGGTCTTTTTCCATCCTAGATTCCCCCAGAGGCTCTCCCCCTAGTGAGTAGTTTGCTTTCTTGTTCTTGGTATCCAAATGCATTACCTTACATTTTTCTACGCTAAATCTCATTTGCCACTTGTCTGCCCACCCCATTAATTTATTCAGATCTTCTTTAAAGGTTTCCACATCCTGTGGAGAGTTTATTGCTCTGCTTAGCTTGGTATCATCCGCAAATATTGAGATTGAGCTATTCACCCCATCCTCCGAGTCGTTTATGAATAAATTGAATAGGATTGGTCCCAGGACAGAACCTTGGGGAACACCACTTTCTACACCAGACCATTCTGAGTACTCCCCATTTATCACCACCCTCTGAACTCGCCCTTGTAGCCAATTTTCAATCCAGGTGCTCACCCTTTGATCCATGTTGAGGGACCTTAGTTTGTACAGTAAACGTTTATGGGGAACTGTATCAAATGCTTTCGCAAAATCCAGATACACCATGTCTACAGGTCTTCCCTTATCTAGATGGCAGCTCGCCTCCTCATAGAAGGTTAATAAATTGGTTCAGCAAGAACGATCCTTCATGAACCCATGTTGATTATCGCTAATGATACCATTCTCGTTAAACAATAAACTTGTATGTAATCCCTTATTATTCCCTCCAAGAGCTTGCCAATTATTGATTTTAAGCTAACTGGTCTGTAGTTCCCAGGGATATATCTTGGTCCTTTTTTATATATTGGTACTACGTTGGCTTTCCTCCAATCAGCTGGTATCATACCAGTCAGAAAACTGCCCTTAAAGATTAGGTACAAGAGTCTGGCAATAACTTGGCTAAGTTCAAGGACCCTCGGGTGTAAGCCATCTGGTCCCGGTGACTTATTAGTGTTCAGTTTTTCAAGCCTATTCCTGATTTTATCCTCAGTTAGCCATGAGGGTGCTTCCCATGACGTGCCGTGAGGATCAGCATTGTAGTTGTGAATAATTGCGCCCCCCTGTTTCCTTCGGGAATACTGAGGAGAAAAATTAGTTTAACACCTTTGCAATTTCTCCATCCTTTGCAACCAGATTACCTTCATCATTCTTTATGGGGTCAATATGATCTGACCTCCCTCTCTTACTGTTTATATACTTAAAGAATTTCTTGGGATTCTTTTTACTCTCCCCCGTTATGTGTCTTTCATGTTCTATCTTAGCTGCTCCGATTGCACCTTAGCATTCCTTATTGCGTGTTTTATAAATATGAAAATCTGACAGGGACCCCTCTACCTCAGGTTCATACACAATAACACAGGATTCAGGTTTGTACACAGGAATCCAAAGTGAAGTTAAAGTGTTACTAAACCCACAACAGTAAAATCAGTCTGTATATGCAGGAAAGCATTCTTGTTATACTCACTGTGGAACCTAAAGGGTTAATCCTCTGCATTGTGTAAAAAGGCTATTTGATCCTGTGTGCACAGATCATCCTCTTCTTCCGCCGACTCTAGAACATGTCTGGATGAGACAGAGGTACTTGAGTCAGGCTGCACATGCTCAGTTTGGTGTGTATTGCTAAAGAGTTTTTTTTTTCTTTGGAGAGTGCATGTGATCAGCACAGGACCAATCGGCACTTTCCAGACAGAGGGTCAGGGGTCCTTGATCCTGATAGAACAGTCAGTGCAGTATGAAAACTCCTCCTACAAGCTTTAATCAGGCACTGATAGAAGTCACAAGACTGCTATATACTGCTGATTAGAAAAGTTATTTAGCAGTGGTGGCCCATCCATACGGGGCACAGGGGCACTGCCCCCTGATCCATGCGCCCAAACCCTAATCTACATGCAGAGCGCCAGACGCATGGATTCCAACAGGGGTTGTTTTTTTTTTGAAGCATATGATTAGAGCCTAAGGCTCTAATTGGCTTCAAAAAAGGGTGGGCTCAGGGCGCAGAGCACTGTGGCCTGAGCCCACCCAGTTGTGTGTCAATAGCAAATTAATATTGGCTATTGTCTTCTTGAATCTCCTCCCAGTCAATCAGGAAGCGGGTCCTGTCCTGAGACCCGATTGGCCAGGGAGTCTTAGGGCTCCCTGACCAATCGGGTCTCAGGACACACTTCCTGTTCAGCTGGGAGGAGAAGCAATGGCCCGGCTCTTCCTTAAGTTAAAGCGGTAGTAAACCCATACATTTAACAGTTTAAAAAACAGTTACATTTCCTGCATGTGACGGAAATGTAACACTCCCATTGGTTGTGCTCTAAACCAAACTGTCAAACCATCCAATGGCTGGTGTCATAGCTGATCACATGTGCAGCATCATGGCAGTTGTAGATTAAACAGAGGCCAAGATGGCAGCTTCCTAGGCTGAAAATGATAGGAGGGTTTACTACCACTTTAAGGGCAGTCCATCTAACGCCGGGGGAGTGGTTGTTTTCTTGCTGCGACCACTGCCTTTCCGTCCGTCTCCAGTTAGTTTGCCCCCCCCCGAAATATTTAGCACCAGTGCCACTGGTATTTAGCAGCTTATATTTACTGAAACTATTGCATTTCCATGTTCTATGTACTGTGGGAATCCACACATATAGTGAATGCAGGGTCCTGGGTTTAGTAACACTTTAATGAAAAGGTCAGTATAGCCAAAGGAACTTTGTACCAAAATACAAGGCAGTGTCTGAATTCTATTTATTTATTGACTTTATCGGCAAGATCAGTTCTGAACATCTGTTTTACTCTGCTGAAAACATACTTTTGTGTTTTAAACCTTATTCTTGATGCGTGACCCAGCTACACTTCAGCTCACGAGTTGATGACTGGGTATGCTCTTTTAGAATTCAGAATACAGAGCAGATTTCATGATTTTTTTTTTTGCTTTTTTCTTCAACAAATGACACAAGTTAAACCTTCTCCGGTTTTTCTACTTCCCCCACCCAGCCGGGGGGGGGGGGGGGCA
>BLSH010419368.1:731721-748925 GCA_018402905.1 Glandirana rugosa
TTCGACTCCCATTTCCTCTACCTGACCGGTTTGTACAGAGGTCTGGATTTGGGATAACTCATAGACACCCCGTAGAAGTTTACCTTCCACCGCCTCACGTTCCAGAGATTGTAGGTGGTCGAGACACTACAGCAGTACCTCCTCACCTTCTCCTGAGGTCACTGTTAGACCCTTCGAGACCACTTGAGGTACGGGTTCTCCCAATTCCGTCACGACCTTTTATTACCACCGGTGTGTTTTATAACTGTGAAACCCGGGGTAAACCTGTAAAAGTGAATCCTCACATGAGATATTTTATTATATCTTTTCATGTGACAACACTGAAGAAATTGCACTTTGCTACAATGTAAAGTAGTGAGTGTAAAGCTTGTATAACAGTGTAAATTTGCTGTCCCCTCAAAATAACTCAACATACAGCCATTAATGTCTAAATCGCTGGCAACAAAAATGAGTACACTCCTAAGTGAAAATGTCCAAATGGGGCCCAAAGTGTCAATATTTTGTGTGGCCACCATTATTTTCCAGCACTGCCTTAACCCTCTTGGGCATGGAGTTCACCAGAGCTTCCCAGATTGTCACTGGAGTCCTCTTCCACTCCTCCATGACGACATCACAGAGCTGGTGGATGTTAGAGACCTTGCACTCCGCCACCTTCCATTTGAAGATGCCCCACAGATACTCAATAGGGTTTAGGTCTGGAGACATGTTTGGCCAGTCCATCTCCTTTACCCTCAGCTTATTTAGCAAGGCAGTGGTCATCTTGGAGGTGTGTTTAGGGTCGTTATCATGTTGGAATACTGCCCTGTGGCCCATTCTCCAAAGGGAGGGGTTCATGCTCTACTTCAGTATGCCACAGTACATGTTGGCATTCATGGTTCCCTCTATGAACTGTAGCTCCCCAGACCATGACACTCCCACCACCATGCTTGACTGCAGGCAAGACACACTTGTCTTTGTACTCCTCGCCTGGTTGCTGCCACACACGCTTGACACCATCTGAACCAAATAAGTTTATCTTGGTCTCATCAGACCACAGGACCTGGTTCCAGTAATCCGTGTTCTTAGTCTGCTTGTCTTCAGCAAACTGTTTGTGGGCTTTCTTGTGCATCATCTTTAGAAGAGGCTTCCTTCTGGGACAACAGCCATGCAGACCAATTTGATGCAGTGTGTGGCATATGGTGTGAGCACTGACAGGCTGATGCCCCACATCTTCAACCTCTGCAGCAATGCTTGCAGCACTCATATGTCTATTCCCAAAGACAACCTCTGGATATGACGCTGAGCATGTGCACTTAATTCCTTTGGTCACCCATGGCGAGGCCTGTTCTGAGTGGAACCTGTCCTGTTAAACCACTGCATGGTCTTGGCCACCGTTCTGCAGCTCAGTTTCAGGGTATTGACAATCTTCTTATAGCCTAGGCCATCTTTGTGTAGAGCAGCAATTCTTTTTTTTAGATCCTCAGAGAGTTATTTGCCATGAGGTGCCATGTTGAACTTCCAATGACCAGTATGAGAGAGTAAAAGCGATAAAACCGAATTTAATACACCTGCTTCCCATTCATACCTCATACCTTGTAACACTAATGAGTCACATGACACCGGGGAGGGTAAATGGCTAATTGGGCAAAATTTGGACATTTTCACTTAGGGGTGTACTCACTTTTGTTGCCAGCAGTTTAGACAGTAATGGCTGTGTGTTGAGTTATTTTGAGGGGACGGCACATTTACACTGTTTTACAAGCTGTTTACTCACTTTTTTACATTGTAGCAAAGTGTCATTTCTTCAGTGTTGTCACATGAAAAGATAGAATAAAATATTTACAAAAATATGAGGGGTGTACTCACTTTTGTGAGATACTATATATACGCTGCATTCAGTGTAAACTATATACAGTGCGTGCTCGGATAAGGGTCTGGCATAGATTTTAAGAGGAACTCCATGCCAGAATTTAAAAAAAATTTGGCATAGGGTCCCCCCAAAATCCATACCAGGCCCTTCGCGCAAATTAAAAAAAAATGGCATGGGGGTTCCCCCAAAATCCATACTGTTTTCTGCCCAACACATTGTGGCCACTATCTTTAGCCTCAATATGCTTATTTGACCTAATATTGTGGATGGGACGTGCTATGTATTAAATGCTGTAATGTGTACACCAGTTCTTATGCACTACATTTGTGTCCAATATCTATTGTAATCTATTTCTAATGTTTGTATTCAATACAAACTCTTTTTGAATCATACCTGTGGGTGTGTCAAATTCATTCATATTATATTATATTTATCCAGTCATATACCCTGGGTGGCCAAGCATGCAGCCCACTGTCAACTAAAGTCACACTCAAGCACTTAAAACCTCACAAAATTATTTTCAGTCCCTCCTATATACATGCACATGTGACCATAAACACACCTGTCGGGACACCTACATATGAAAACCTTGATTGTGCTACACGTTAAATAACACTACGCATGCTGCAATAATTCTAAGGTCATTATTCACTGTAAACCTTAAACCGATGGATGACCTGCATTGGCAACAACTTTAGGGTACCAGAGTTTGTCACGGTTTCATGGGCGCATGCAATTTTCAAGGCTTGACATGTTGGGTATCTATGTACTCAGTGCCACCTTATTGTTTATATTGCACCATAAATTGGGTAATATATTGCATATGTGTGCCTTAAAATTAACGTTAGTTTTTTTTCCTTAAATTGGGTAATATGTCGCATACCTGTATGTGTGCCCTAAAATTAACTTTCGTTTTTTTTATGCAAATATTGTGTGAAATTGTCACTACCATTGTTGTATTCCGCAGGGTCTCTGCTTTCATAAAATATATAATGTTTTGGGCGTTTTAAAAAAAAAATCAAGCCTAAAATTATTTTGTATCACGTGGGCAAAAAAATCCAAAATGTCTCTGGCAGTGAAAGGATTAAAGAATCATTTCTCTAAACTCATAGGTCCTTTCTGTCATGATTACAGCATGAAGGCGCTAGAACAGATCTCATCTGACCTGATCCAGACATGTCATGAAGAAAAAAATGTTATTAAAAAAGCCAAAGAAAGTAATCAGATTTAGTAAATGAAAAAAAAACTATTAATAAAAAGACCCCCCTCCTAATTAATTTGTAAAACCCAACAAATACATTGACTGCCTGTTTTTACTTTTTTTAAATAAATTAGCCATTCGTTTTACAAGGATGTTGAGCAATGAAAGTTCTCTTCTTGTCACCTTTCTCTATATGATCTGGCCCGAGCACCTAGTCGGCACCATAGTAGCTATTACCAGAGGACACTGTGAGACATACCTAGAGTGAGTGGTGAAACTCACTAAGGTGTGGATAAAGCTATTTGGGGGTCTAACTTTCTAATAAGAGGCTGATTGTATCTACCTGGAAGGGGAGCACTTGGTGGTGATCACTTGGAATTGTATAAGCATGTGCGGATTTTCACTTTTAGGACTTTATTGGACCTTCTTAATTTATTCACATTATCATGCATGTTTGACACTGTGATCATGGATTGATATTATCCTGAAAGGATCTGATATATCCATTATACATTTTGAAATTTTTTGAACTGTTACACGCACTCATTTTTTAAATTTGACATGCTTAATACATGCACAGACTGAACACAGTGCAGCTTTTCTTTTTTTAATTTTATATTATACAGTATATTGGTGTTTACAATATTTTTTGAGTGCAGCTGTAAAACACTTGTGGTGACACATTAAACATGTAATACTTTATATTAATTAGTACACTGAGCGCACATGTATTACTTCCCAAATACATTGAATGCTTTGGGTAACATTTAGGTCAAGCATTCATGTAAACAAGCGCAAAGTCATTCAGAAATTTAACATTCACAAAACTGTATAGCTGTCACCACCAGGTTAATCTCTGCACAAACCCAAACTGGTCCTATTTTAATGTTGCACTAACAATTTACACACATAGATTTTCCTGGGTGAGTAGAGTAAAATTACTAGGGGAAAAAAAAGTTCTAAATCAAAACTTAAAGTGTATTTCCACCTTTTAGCCAAGTTGGAATAACTTTTTATTTACATGTTCGAACTCACATAACCTAAAGTGACATTAAACTCTGGTTAAATATGTAACACCCTTCTAGTTGGGCTGATAGGTAGATTTTGTTTTCAGCTTCTTCTGTGACCAGGGAAACCATAATTATTTGGTCTGGTCTGTTCAGGGCTTCAAAGGTTGGGAGTTTCCTCTTGCCTCAAGAACAGTGGTGCTCAACTCCTGTCCCCAGGACCCACTAACAGGCCAGATTTTAAGTATTAACTTGTGGAGATGCAGACTAGAATACTGCAATCACTGAGCAGCAAATGAGATCACCTGTGATGTATTTCAGTTATCCTGCAAACCTGGCCTGTTAGTGGGTCCCGAGGACAGGAGTTGAGTGCCACTTCTCTAGATGACGTTTCTAGAGCTTATGGAGAGATAATTCAAATAACCAGCCTGAATTTAGGGCAGGGCTTAATCCCTGAAGGAGTGTGCCCAGTTGGTTACTGGGATGCTGTCAAATAGCCTGGGTCCCTAAGGAGTTTGTCTTTTCGTCCCTACCGGGGAAATGGAGCTGTGAGCTGAAAGGAAGGGCGGCTTTGTGCCCCTGGAGCATTTTTCGCTGGATGCTGGACTGCTCTACAAGAGGCTGCATCTATGGACTGATCCTGTTCCAGGATTCTGTGAGTAGAGCTTCTTGTACTTGTGCTGAATCCTACTTTATGGTCCCCATCCATGAAGCTAAAGACTATTCCAGTCAACCTCCACTTTTGCCCCAACCTACTTGATGGTCCCCAGCTGTGAACCTATAGACTGTTCCAGTCTACCTCCACTTGTGCTCAAACCTACTCCATGGTCCCCAACTGTGAACCTATAGACTGTCCCAGGATATCTTTATGTGTACTCAAACCTACTTCCTGATACCCAGCCATGAACCTATAGACTGTTCCAGGATATCTTTACGTGTACTCAAACCTACTTCATGATACCCAGCCATGAACTCATAGACTGCTCCAGTCTACTTGTACTTGTGCTACTGTTACAGGAGAGGTGTCCTCCACTAACACTACTTAAACATTTTAAAACCTATGGAGCATTTGTGGGGTATCCTCAAACGGAAGGTGGAGGAGCGCAAGGTCTCTAACATCCACCAGCTCCGTGATGTCGCCATGGAGGAGTGGAGGAGGACTCCAGTGGCAACCTGTGAAGCTCTGGTGAACTCCATGCCCAAGAGGGTTAAGGCAGTGCTGGAAAATAACGGTGGCCACACAAAATATTGACACTTTGGGCCCAATTTGGACATTTTCACTTGGGGTGTACCCACTTGTATCCCACATCACCCTTAATACCCTCCCATTACAAGTTTCTGCAGCAATAAATATAAAAAAAAGACATCCTCTAGACCGGTTACTGAGCCAGAGTGAATGGACTGTTGCTGTATGCTTGGCTCCCTCTACACGGCTTTGGGAAGGAACCTGTTAAATCTACAGCGATCCCTGCAGAGGTGGTTCTACAAAACATATTCTATTCAAGTATGTATTCTTAACTCATAAAAGTTAATTTTATTGGCCAGGCGGAACCATGTACTTTTCGAGGAATCTGGCATATTGTTTTCTGCTCACTAGTTTGTTTTTCTTACTTTTTTTCTCTTGTCTCCTCACGGTTTACTTCTCTTTTGGTGTGGCCATATGTATTAAGATATATGACTGTCTAACGTTATGTAAATCCGTACTGCTCTTAAATGTACTGTTGCTCATTCCTGTATTTTCTCTGTGGAAAATGAATAAAAACTTAAACAAAAAGAGGTCCTTCTATTGCTCTCAGCTTCCTCCAAATGTATTTATTTTTTTGCTGCTGTTAACTTACTTCCTGTTAGAAGGTGGCTTTGTTTGTTTTTCATGGTCCCACTGTATGCAGAAACATAACCAACGTCTCTTGCTCACTCATGAGATGGACTAATAACTATGGACTATAGAATGTGTATTGCAACTAGCAGTGCATGTTAGTTGCGGTCATTTGCACTGCTCATGAGGAGAGGAGGGAGGACAGGAGTGGTTCAGGAGATTACAAGGAGGTGGAAAAACACGATTTTATGAAAAATAGATTACGGATCAATTATAAAATGGATGTGTATGGCTAATGTTTTGAGAATAAAGCCTCGTACACACGATGCGACGGTCGTACGACCGGAAGTCCAAAATCGTATGTCAGCTGTGGTGTCTCGCGTACTGACGTGCACTAAGCAATCATACGGCCAAGCCGAACATGGTGACGTGTTACGAGCGTATAAAGAGGAAGTTCAGGTGAATGTGGTTTGTGAATTAGGAACGTAGGTTTACACCAACGGACACTTCCGTGCGCTCCTGACTTCTGAACATGCGTGGAATGCAGACGCCCTAAGACAGGAAGTGTGCTAACAGTTGTACCCGGTGAAATAAAGTGTAAAAAGCCTAAAAACAGAAAACTAATGGAGCCAGCACCTCTAGGGATTAGTAAGCTGTGATATATTACATATTTGTTCAGGATAGACATCTCAGGCAGCCCTCAGCTTGCAGTATCACATATTTTCCATTCTAGCTGATGTTTGAGTATTTAGGGATGGTCAGTTATTTCCTCCCTCCCACATTTTCTCCCCCATGTTTGGAATTAACATTAGGCCATATTGGTTATTTATATATTTTTTCAGATTATGATGCATCCGCTCCTGAGAAAGATGAGCGAATCCGCGAAATGTGTCAAGCTTATCTGGATGCATTAATTTATATATATTTTTTTCTATAGATAGTTTAACCATTTTTAATTGACCATACCGCAAATCTTTGTTATGTTATTGACCTCATGACACAGAGGACCATTGCTTATACCTTATAATATGCTATGCTATTATTGTAATTCTATATATGTTTATGTATTGGAATATGCAATCTATATTTACTATATATGTACAACTGTTATGTGTCATGCCACTTATTGTTTTACAAAATAAACAATGAAACTTTTTTACTATATAGAATTTTTCTAGTTATGCCACGCACACCTCATTTAATTAAAGTCTCAGATCCCTCCCTTTGAATATACATATAGGGATGGAGGCGTATACATTCCCATACATTTCATTTAACGTCCCAAACATTCCCCTTCCAGTTTACATATTTGTTCTGGGTTCAATACCGCTTTAACCTGTCGATACTTAAGTATACTTGGTAAATCTCATTATCATTTGTAAACCAGATGTACACATTGGGGTTGATTTACTAAAGCTGCAGAGTACAAAATCTGGTGCAGCCGTGCATGGTGGCAAATCACCATCTAACTTCAGCTTGTTCAATTAAAGTGGTAGTAAACCCTCCTATCATTTTCAGCCAAGGAAGCTGCCATCTTTGCCTCTGTTTAATCTACAACTAACATGATGCTGCGCATGTGATCAGCTATGACACCAGCCATTGGATGGTTTGACAGTCTGGTTTAGAGCACAACCAATGGGAGTGTTACAATTCCGGCACGTGCCGGAAATGTGAATGGTTTTTAACCTGTTAAATGCATGGGTTTACTACCGCTTTAAGCTCTGCCAAAGAAACCTGGTTTCTGTGCAGAGCTGAACCAGATTTTGCACTCTCCAGCTTTAGTAAATCAACCCCATTGTCTGTCCTAATAAAGATCTCAAGGCCTATAAAATATGTTCCTGCATCCATCTCCTAAATGCACATTGCGAGCTATTCTGAACAGCTTCATCCTGCCTATGGAGTTCTGTGTATAAACATGCTTCAAAGAAACAACTAGAAAAGTAAGAAAATGGTTTTAAAGCGATTGTGAACCTATTTTTTTTTAAATGGCAAACACCGATCCTCCTCTTCTCGGGTCCCCTGCCGACACACACATAAGTGTTGGGACACCTGCCTTTACACGCACATGAACTTTAATGGTGTACAAGTCTTAGTCTGTAGGGTTCAATATTGAGATGGTCCACCCTTAACAGCTTCAACTCTTCTGGGAAGGCTGATCCTCAAGGTTTAGGAGTGTGTCTATGGGAATGTTTGACCATTCTTCCAGAAGAGCATTTGTGAGGTCAGGCACTGATGTGGACGAGAAGGCCTGGCTTGCAGTCTCCGCACAAATTCATCCTAGAGGTGTTCTATCAGTTTGAGATCAGGACTCTGTGCAGGCCACTCAAGTTCCTCCACCCGCTCATCCATGTCTTAATGGACCTTGCTTTGTGCACTGGTCCAAATCATTTGATGGAGGGGGGATTATGGTGTGGTGTTGTTTTTCAGGGGTTGGACTTGGCCCCTTAGTTTCAGTGAAAAAAACTCTTAAGGTGTCAACATGCCAGGACATTTTGGACAATTTCATGCTCCCAACTATGCGGGAACAGTTTGGGGGTGGCCTCTTCCTGTTCCAACATGACTGCGCACCAGTGCACAAATTGTAAGGCTGACCGTAGGTCAACCTGTATTTGTAGGAGGAGTCTGGGTCTCATATAGCCCAGCCTCCTCCTACCGAGTCCACGGCATTTCCGGGGAAGTTCTGATCCGCGACGTAATTTCCGGTTTCACAAGCCGCATCTCCGGGGACACGCCGCACGATTCTCACGGCGCACGGGGGTTGCTCCAAGGGCCGGGTAAGTGGGGGCTGGGGGGGGCTCGGTCACACCTCAAGACACGGCAGCCTGAGGCAGAAGACACGCTTGGAAGTCAAAGCAGTAGGACGAGGCGGGGAGAGAGGGGGTGTCCGTGAAGCAGGGGTCAAGCCGGCAGTGTCCGTGTCCTTCTCGGTGGCTACAGGTATCCATAAGGAGCTGGCAGCAAGCCAGTTAGCCGCACGCAGCATCAACAGGGGGGAGGTTCTCATGCATTAGGGGGTCTATTCCCTCAGTTGTAGTGAGGGGGGTTTTGGGTCACTCTCTCTTGTACCATACGGGGCCACGGAGGAAGGAGCCGCATGTCTAATGGAAAAAAAAAAAAGAAAACACACATGAATAGTCACATCTTTTCATTTTAATTTTGCCTGTTCAAATAGGGGCATTGTCATTTCACTTACCCATACTGTGTCACTCTCCTTCCGTCCACACGGGGCTATGGAGGAAGGAGCAGCGGGTCATGTGTTATAGAGCAAATGTGTCATGTCATTTAGCAGATCTGGAAGAGGTTATTTTTTCTTGCTCTCAGCTGCATTAAGACAGCTCTCCTTCCGCCCTCACGGGGCCACGGAGGAATGAGCAGCATGATAAAAAAAAAAAACACGAGAATTTTTCTTTCACACTTGTGTAGACACACGGTTCGTTCGTTACCTGATCAGATATAGGGGTGTTGTCATTCCACTCATCCTTACTGTGTCACTCTCCTTCCACCCATACGGGGCCTCGGAGGAAGGAGCAGCCTTTCTTATAGTATTCAGATACGTTTCATTTCGTGTTGCACTTCCATATGGGGGCTTTCTTTACGCATCCGCACCGGGGCATCTCTCCTTCCGCCCTCACTGGGCCTCGGAGGAAGGAGCAGCTTTTCATTGGTGCAGCTCCTTTCGCCCATTTGGGGCCACGGAGGAAGGAGGTGCATCTCGTTTCACAAAAAAAAAAAAAGGGTGCAGCTTTCCTTCCACCCACATGGGCCACGGAGGAAGGAGGTGCATCTCGTTCAAGAAAAAAAAAAGATATAACAATGAGTGCACATGCCCCTCTGGGTCTTGGGTCAGGTCCCAGCTTATTTTGTTCCTTTTCTTAGTTTCCCATTTGCCTAGCTCAAGTGATCAACCACAGCCCGATAAATCTATCGACAGTATGGACGGAAGTGAGATTTACTAGATTCATCTGGCGCAGTACGGTAGGTAAAGTAGTTCATCTGTCAGGGTAAGGGTAGGCTAGGGATCACCAGCACGTCATCCGGACCATCACCCCCCTGGTCCCACACTTTGATGAGTGCCGTCGTCTGGCTTGCACGGGGCAAGCCCCCACTTCAGTGTCACACGTCTCACATTTCTTTGCACAGCCAGGAATTGGTTCAACTTTCAGCGCTCAGCTCGGTGCGAGCACCAGTAGTTGCCGGGGTGTTTCCTGGTGGCGCATCCTGGCCTATCTTCGGCACACGCTCACTAGGTCCCACTCTGGCGGACATTATTTTCCAAAGTTATGTCAGTATGCTCATGCAGTTTTTCTTGATCATGTAGGTCATGTCTCAAGCGGAGTACATAAGGGAGTTCCCATCCAACCCCCCGTCGCTAGCCAGGAGCTCGGAACATGGAGGCTCCCCTTCACTGAGGTCGTGGACCATCCCTAAACTGATGGTGGAACTTCAACTTAGGGGCATTTCGTACCCAGCATCCGCACGGAAGGCAGAGTTGTTTAGACTGTTGTTCCCTCGGACGTCTGGTTCTAATGCGGAACAAGTGACTGAGTCGCGTTTTCATTGTCCCAAATTCACGCTACTTTAGCTTCTTTGGTCACATCGGGGCAGGATCTAAGGACCAGGGTAGAGGCATTGGAACCTCGTCCGCACGCACCACCGGGGGAGGCGGCCACACCTGGGCTTCCTGTAGGGCCTGGCGCTCCAGCAGTGCCTAGTATTCCTCCCGCGATAGCAGGTACTAGTATAGCTTCTCCCTCAGTCACTCCGGCCCATTTTATCCTGGCTAACGTCAAAAGGGATATTTTAGAAGGGAAGGATGTCAATTTAGCTTCCCTTTTGATCTCAGCACACGATGTGGCCGATAACTGCTCCTATGCTTGAGGGGATGTATCGGTCGTGGTAAAAACCAGGGATCACAGGCTCAGCTAGAAGCTGTCCATACCAGAATTTGTTTTAGCCTTTAGCATTTACCGAGATGTCATCTGTTCAGTTCAGCCAGGGCGAAGGGAAGAGCTGGATCTATATTTATATGCCATAGTGGAACTAGGCCATAAGTACAGGGGTTCAAGTTTCTACGACTACCACCGTTCCTTTTCAGCTAAGGCAGCGGCCATATTCCTTCAACATCAGGTGACCATTTTTTTGGGTGAACATCGACACCGAGCTTTTTTGCAGGCATTTTGCTGGTCTCAGAGCCCCGGTATGTGCAAATTGCCAATCGTCCTCTCATACAACTTTGTGGTGCCCCAACAAGGAACTCGCTGTCATTCCTGGGATTCCCAAACAGGGCCCTAGCGGTTCCACGGTCGCCAGCAGCTTCACCCAAATGGCCTATCTATCACCTAGGCAAGGCCCAGATCTGTAATAATTTCAATCTGGGCTCTTGCAACTATAATCAGCGTAGGTTACTGCATATCTGATTCAATTGTTTCGGGGCTCATCCCAAAATGGTGTGCTCTCTGAAACAAGCTTACAGGCCATGATTAAGCCGGGTTAACGTTCCCTTGCTTGGGGCCTGGTTGGCGGAACACCCGTCTTCCACGATCAGGGATTTTTCGGTCTCGGGCTTCTCATCAGGCTTTCACACTGGGTTTGTTGCCCTCCCACAGGCAGTCTTTGAATGCCCCAACTTGCTGTCCGCAAGTGGCAACAGGGAGGCAGTGGATGCCTAATTACAATTAGAAGTGGACAAGGGGTTCGTGATAGGCCCATTTTCCAAACCACCGTTGCAGCTGGAGGGTTAGTCCAATTGGGGTAGCAAAAGGCAAATTCAACAATAAACTTTGTTTGATTTACGACTTGTCAGCCCCTCATTCTTCCCAGGTGCCTAGCTTAAATTCACTGATCCCTTCCGAGGAATTTTCTCTTAAATATGCTTCTGTAGATCAAGCTATCCAGTGTATCATTAGATTGGGGGCTGGGGCCTGGCTATCCAAAGCTGAAATTTCTGATACCTTCAAGTTGTTAACTATACTGCCCTCTCTTTGGCAATGGCACGGAATCAAATGGCGGGAGCTCTACTATTTTGCTACCAAGCTTACGTTTGGTTCCAAAAGCAGCCCCTGGCTCTTTGACACTTTTGCCCAAGCCCTTAGTTGGATTCTTGTGCACAAAGAAGGTTGCCAGGAAGTCATCCACTACTTGGACGATTTCTTACTGATCGAACCCGTTAACAAGCCCCCCTCAGACCTTAGGAAGCTGGTTTCGTTTTTTTCTGCTCTTGATGTGCCTCTGGCTGACAAAAAAGTTGAGGGCCCGGCCAAGGCGCCTTATTTTTCTGGGTGTCAGTTTGGATTCTCAGTCCACGCAGGCCAGTCTTCCTACAGACAAGCTAGATAGAATCAAGGAGTGTATCCACGCATGCACGGTTTCCCAGGCATGCACCAAGTGGGAGCTACAGTCTCTCTTGGGCATGCTGAACTTCGCGATGAGGATAATTCCTCAAGGAAGGTCTTTAGTTTCCAGACTTTTGTTTCTTCTACCCATGGCCACAGACCCTGACTCCCGGATCAAGCTGGACACTGCAGCATTGGCAGACCTCAACATATGGGACAAGTTTCTGCTACATTGGAACGGCATTTCCATGTTTATTCCAGCCGCCTCCGAATCATCGCCCAGGGTGGTCTCCGATGCAGCAGCGTCCAGGAGTTTCGTGGCCATATTTGGTAAGCACTGGTTGGCGGACCAGTGGCCTGCAGAGATAAAGTCCATACCCGGTTTTTACAGGACGACAGCCTTGTTCGAGGTCTATCCTTTAGTAGCAGCAGCACAGGTCTGGGGTCACTTGTGGGGTGGTCAAACGGTGAATTTTTTCACAGACAATGCAGCTGCAGCCCAGATTATCAACAAAGGCAGGTCCAAATCGTTGTCTATCATGGCCTTCCTACGTAAACAAACTTGGCTCTCTCTGCAAGGGAATTTTCACATAAACTGTGTTTGTGTTAAAGGTGTAGAGACGCATTGTCACACTTTAACTATCCATTATTCTTCCAACAGGTCCCGGAGGCAGACCAGCTGGCCACTCCGTGCCCAGGTTACTCCCTGCTCAGGATGGATTAGGTTTTTTCCAGGCTAGGCCAGGGAGCTGATCACATCTTCTCTTGCAGCCAACACCAGGAAAGCTTACGACACCGCTTGGCAGACCTTTCTGTCATTTCTAGCACAGTTTCCCCACACGGACCGGTTAAGCATTGAATGCATTTTAGCATTTATTTCCTTTTGCCACTTCAAGCTTAAGTTAACTCTTTCCACTATCAGAACCTATGTGGCGGGAATCCAGCATTTCAGGTCCATGCAGCACCCGAACGATCCTTCCCTGTTTTCAGCTCATCCCATTAAAGCCATTTTTAAGGGGTTACAGTAGAGTTGCCTGCCAACAACAATCAGCAGACGCCTGGTCACTGGGCAGCTATTTCGGGGCATGCTCTCCATGGCACCGTTCGGCAGGCAAGCCAGTCTGGTCATCAAGGCTGCAATGCACCTAGCCTTCTATGGGTTCTTGAGGCCAAGTGAATTTTCTGTTTCAGGTCCTCAGTCCCCTCCGATGTTGATTAGACACCTCACCAAACATCAGGGTCATTTCAGGCTGTACTTGGGGACATGCAAGAGTAGCCAAACAGGCAAGGGCATGGACATCAGGTACTTCGAAACAGACACGGCCTGGTGTCCAGTCAAAGTTTTGGACGCCTTGGTATTGCAGCTGAGGGGGAAGAACAAGGATGGGCCATTACTGCCGTTTCCTAAAGCCCCACTCACAACCGCGCAATTCATAAAACATGTGCGCATTTTGTTGTCCAGATTGGGGGTAAGCCCATAAGAATACTCAGGTCACTCCTTCAGGATCGGCGCGGCCTCAGCAGCTTCTCAGCAGGGGGTTCCTTCTCACATCATCCGGAAACTAGGCAGTTGGAAGTCTTTTTGCTATGCGAGGTATATTCCAGAACCTTTTGTTGACACGTCTAAGGCTTTCGATCGATTGGTGGAGTAGACTTTGTATTTTGCCACAATAAATTGGTTTTCTCACATCCTATCTGTGTCACTTTTTGCCCCCTGAAGGCATACTGACCTTATGACCATGGCACACCTCAGGTCTCTGTCCAAACCTCATGTCATCCCATCTCCTATACAAACTTTTGAGTCTGAGTACAAATTGTAAGGCTGACTGTAGGTCAGCCTGTATTTGTAGGAGGAGTCTGGGTCTCATATAACCCAGCCTCCTCCTACCCAGTGCACGGCATTTCTGGGGAAGTTCTCCCACCCTCCCTGTCCCCTCTTATTTCAGCCTACGTTCACTATCATTCTAACTGAGTATGCCCCCTTAAGGCATACTGACCTTATGACCACGGCACACCTCAGATTTCTGTCCAAACCTCCTGTCATCCCATCTCCCTCACAAACTTTTGAGTCCGAGTACAAATTAAGGTCCATAAAGACATGGATGAGTGAGCCTGGGGTGGAGGAACTTGACTGGTCTGCACAGAATCTCAACCGGACAGAACACCTTTGGGATGAATTAGAACGGAGATTGCGAGCCAGGCCATCTCGTTCAACATGCGTGCCTGGCCTCACAAATGGGCTTCTGGAAGAATGGTCAAACCTTGTGGATGACCTTCCCAGAAGAGTTGAAGCTGTTATAGTTGCAAAGGGTGTCCATCTCAATCTCAATCTTTGAACCCTACGGACTAAGACTGGGATGCCATTAAAGTTCATGTGCGTGTAAAGGTAGATGCTCCAATACCTTTGGCAATATAGTGTATTTGAACCCAGCCTAAAAGTAATTCTTGTATTTTAAACAGAATATAAGTCACCAAAAAATTTATTGCACAAACACTTTTTTTCTTAATAAAGTAGAACAGCCTGAAACAACTGATATATTCTAATTGTAGTATCATTTCTCTTAATTGTCAAGATAAATTATCTTGTTTCATGGAATTGTAGTTGAAAAAATATGCGTTGAATATCTAAGTTGGTATTACGTTCAAAGCATGTCATGTAATGCTATTTTTTTAATGATGGTTAATTTTTATAATCAGACTCTGATTAATGTGACTGGAATCAAGTCACAAACTCACATAAGAAATTGTTCTTGGACCAGCAAATACCTACAAATCACAAAGGCGGGCGCCTGGAAGATTTATACCACAGCCTGCATGCTTTACTTATATTAGAATATCAGAATTTATTTTCTTACACATCATTAATAATTTCACTGGATTATTTACCTAGAAATAAATTGCCAGAGCAGAGAGAAATGCAATCTTTTCTTGACAAATCATGTTTTCCTATAAATCAGGTGATATAAAAGCATACTTGTATATCCATTCTACAACACTGCACAGAAGTAGAGTGCAAAAAAGCTGTATTTTACAGTGATTTGAAGGAAGAAATATATAGTAGATTCAATAATTGCAGTTGTTTACTTTAGTGAAACTTTAGGATTTCTGCTTTGTCCTTCTGTCTTAAAGTGAACCTGTATAAAGAAATAGTAGAGAAAGTGTTCCATTTTTGGAAGTGCTAGTTAGCTGGCTGTTTCTGGCTTTACTGCTGTCTACATACAGCAAGAGTGAATGTATTAGAATCATTGCATCAGGAAACTGCCCAAGCAACTATCATTTTCAGGAAACGTCAGCAATGGCAGCCTATATTTTATAAGTATAATTTCATTTAAAAAAATATATTGGTTTTGGGTCAATTTTATTTTAATCCTTTTATGTTTGCATATTTTTTTAAAAAAAATAATGTTTATTTTAAAGTGATATTAAAGGCTCACTTAAAAAAAAGTCACCCGCTCTGTGTTATGGTTTTGCACAGAGCAGCCCTGATCCTTCTCTTCTCAGGTCCCTCGCTGACACTCTTGGCCCCTCCCTCCTGCAGAGTGCCTCCAGACCAAGCAGCCATGCCCTGTGTGAGTAGTCTTTTTAATAAGCTGGTGAAGTTTTATACTACTACACTATAAGTTTCTTCCTTATCTCTATGTTCCCCTGAGCTTCTTCTGCAGAGTGCTTTGGGAGCCCTTCTTCTGTGTTCTAAAGGGTGTGACATCCATCCATCCCATTACAAAAGCGAAGTGATTTAGAGACCACAAGTGCACCACCATAGGAAACCAAATGTGATAAAAAGTAACTTTTATTATAGAATTATAAATACATAACCACTGAAGTTGGAAAAATTATTTAAAAAAGAGAACGTTGTCATTAATCAAGACGCATCAGTACACCCATACACAACACACCCATCCTGATTGCCACATTCATACATCCACTATGCAATTCCAAGACCGTGACAGGGATGGCTAGTCAGGTCATAGGGACAAGGTGTGGGGATGCTCAGGGTCAGGGGTAAGGGGAGAAGATCCTGTCACGTCAGGCAGTGCAACGTAATAACCCAAGTAAATAATAATAATGATGGTAAGGCAGTCTATGATAACATCTCAATTCGGTCAACGTTTTCCAATGGACTTCCCAGTGAATGGTAGCATATAGCTAAATACGTGGTGTATGATGGAAATGGAAGTCCCAGTGAAGGTAAATGAAGTGCAGTGATTAGACCATCATAGTGAAGCTGATCAGTCCCAAGGCTATATAGGAACGCTGATTGGAACAGCTAGAAGCGCCAAATAGGCTGTAATAGCAGCGATGGTACTGACACTTAATATAGATACTCTCACCAGACTCTGGAAACGGCACCGATGGAAAGACAGGACTTTCAAAGATCATGAGTCCCAGTTTACTGCCATGGTTGGTGGGAATGGCGTTTGCAGCGTGACAGATCCTCCTCAGCTCCAGCTGATTCAGGCAGCGTGTACGGAGCGGGTGGGAGGCTTCTCCAGGGTGAAGGGCGGGTTCAGATGCGTCATGGGAAACGCCAGGTGACGCGATGCTGACGCGTTTCGTCTGACCAATAGCAGACTTCCTCGGAGCTAGAGGAGGAGCGGAAGTGGCCTGGGTTAAATAGTCCCTTGGTGGTGTCATGTTCCTAGTTATCCACTAGATGGCAAATTTATCGCATTCCTCTCTACGTTCACCTTCATTCACACACATCTCAAATGCAAATTGTTACTATGTTATAAATGTGATTCACATTGCAGACGACAAATCGCTCGTCACCCCAGTGTACCACTGGTGGATTGACGGGCAGCAGACCAAACTAAGATTAAGGATGGAAGTTAAAGTCTCTTCCGCCCTTCCTGTAAAAGAGTCTTTTCACAGCCAATGAACAAGACAGTAGAAAACGATAAACAAAATAATGATAATAATAATGGTAAGCTTAATAGAGAGAGACACTGGTTAGGCAGTAACCGTCACGACTCACAGAAACACAGAGAAACTGCACTCT
>BLSH010419368.1:760915-777327 GCA_018402905.1 Glandirana rugosa
CTCTAGAATACAAGTTTAGTAACAGTCACGTTGAGTCACGTCCCCTCTTGACAGGAACACGAATATTTAGATGTCTCAGACTATACACTCTCAGACGGTCCTAGTCCGAAACTATTCCTCTACTAAGTAGTGTCCACTCTAAACACAGACCACGGTACAACCTCGTCCGGTGTACACAATCACCGCGACCTTGTATAACGTTTATTAGGACATCTACGAACCGAAATTGCGGAAGGTCCCTACCCCGTAAGCGGAATATGGAGTAGTCCATTAATTCTCTTCGACCTTATCCAATACATATTCGGAAGTATGTCTATTATTGTTATTTTTTTTATTAAAACAACGCGATAGTTTGTGTCACGATTGTGTATTTATGATGTTGGGTATTCATCACAACTCGCTTGGGCCTGACATTGCAAGGCCAGGCATGGCTTGAAATCCCACAGGCACCGTGCCTGGGCCTGGGCCTGTAAAGTTTTTAGCAAGCCCAAGCCAGGCCCCAAGACGATAAAATGAGGTGCACAACTCTTCGACGTCCCGTCGGTTAGTTGCCCGGACCGAACCCGAACGATTTTTGAAATGTCCGGGTCCGGGTCCGTGCCACGGACACCCTAAAGTTCGGTACGGACCGGAACGTTACAGTCCGGGTTCGCTCAACACTACTTATGGGTTGTAGTATTTATGTGTTAGCACTGTGTTTGATAGCGCAACAAAATTATTTTTTTTATTGTTATTATCTGTATGAAGGCTTATACATAACCTATTCCAGCTTCTCTTAATTACCTGATGAGGTATAAGGCGAATGCCCCATCCCTGGAAGGCGTTAAAGCCAAGCATCTACAGGATTATTTGCAATATGTTCCAGCGCCACTAACACATGTGGCCTGCTCCAACATGGCACCAGACACAAATCTCACCTGTGATGAATCATCTCCTTATCAAAGCCTGATCCTGGCAGACTCTCACATATCAGACTCTGTAGATTTATAAGCACAAGGACAGTTCTCCCCTGCACTGAGTTGCACTGACAATGATTTGAACATAAGATCTCTACTCTACCTTAAGAGGTACATCTCCAGAATATAGTCACGCAAGCTAGATTTACAAGCGCTAAAACAGAACATGCTTACCGAACTGGACGACCATCAAACTGTGAATTCACATCACACAGCCCAATGAAATTAATTGATCCTAGTAGTAAATGACCAGGAAAACCATATGAGGTGGAGTAACATGTGGGTACCTGGTATTTCAGAAAAAGTAGAAGCTCTTGATCTAGCCTCCATGATCCATTTTTTTTTAATTATTTCAACTATTGGAGCACCCAAATGATTATCCATAGGAAATAGACAGGATCCACCAAGCTCTTGGCATGAAAAGCATGAATCCCTTTTGACCCAGAGACATCATCGGTCTAGCACATTACTATGGAGTAAAAGAGACCCTCGTGAGAGCAGCCAAGAATTCGGATGATATTCAGTTCATACCCACCTGCTGCCTGACCGGGATCGGGATGAACTCTCCAAATTTGAAGATCCCTATAACCATTACTAGACCTGTTTTTTCGTTACTAACCTGTTTTTCAAACACCAAATAGAATACTGGTAGGGATTCCCGTTTTGAATTACAGCATACAAGGGTGAAAAAAATACATCACTTTTAAATTGTGGGTGACTTTCCCAGTCTTTTGGGAGCCTTTCAACTTCTTCAAGTGAAGCTACCAGGGTGGCCTATCTCTCCCATCCTACTGGGTATCTCTCATTTCAAACTCTGCAGATTTATTAGAACAAGGACAGTTCTCCCCTGCATTGAGTTGCGCTGACAATGATTTGAACATAAGATCTCTACCCTACATTAGAGCGGGCCTTAAAGAGGTTGTATACTCAATTTACCAGGTACCCATATGTTACTCCAACTTATATGGTTTTCCTGGTCATTTACCAATAGAATCAATTAATTTCATTGGGCTGTGTGATGTGAATTTACTGATTGATGGGTGTCCAGTCTCGGCTGGAGCCGCGTACCCAGAAGGATCCCCTGAGGGAACATGTCGGTTCCCTCTGCGGGGATCAAGCGGACCCGTCGGAGCTTCATTCTGAGGTAAGCATTTCATAATGAGCTCTTATGCGCTGCATACTAGCTCATTATGCTTTTCCCTTACAGTTTTTTTTATTTTTATTTTTTTTTACAGGTATACAACCGCTTTAAGGGGTATGTCTCCAGAATAGAGTCACACAAGCTAGATTTACAGGCAATAAAACAGGACATACTTACCAAACTGGACGACCATCAATCAGTGAATTCACATCACACAGCCCAATGAAATTAATTGATCCTATTGGTAAATGACCAAGAAAACCAAATGAGTTGGTGTAACATATGGGTACCTGGTAACCCAGAAAAAGTAGAAGCTCCTGATCTAGCCTCCATGATTCATTTTTTTTCAACTGTTGGAGCACTCAAAGGATGATCCATTAGAAATAGACAGGATTCACCGAGCTCTTGGCATGAAAAGCATGGATCCCTTTTGACCCAGAGACATCATCTGTCTAGCACATTACTATGGAGTAAAAGAGGCCATCATGAGAGCAGCCAAGAATTCAGATGACATTCAGTTCATGGGCACTGCTATCCACCTGCTGCCTGACCTATCGAGGTAAACTCTCCAAATTCGAAGATCCCTGAAACTGTTAATAGACCTGTTCTGTGAACACCAAAGAGAATGCTGGTGGGGATTCCTGTTTTAAATTACAGCATACAAGGGTGAAAAAGACATCACTTTTCAAATCAAGGGTGACTTTCCCAGTCATTTGGGAGCACCTCGGACCCTATGCTGACATTTGGGAACATATTCCCTGCTTGTTATACAGATTTATGAATTATTCCACTATGGACTCTTAACAGCTGGCAACAGAGAGCAAAGCTGTAAACCTCTAGCCAGTTTTGCTTCCCTGGATCCCTGGGAGCATCCTTGCCCTTAACACAGACATGCTTCATTCATTCCATCCCTTCTTACGAAATCTTGACTGTGACAAATCTGCATTATTTCAAGTCAATTACAGGATGGTAATGCCTTAAATTCTTCCTTACCCATACTATATTACAAGAGTTTGGCTTTCTTGAATCCTATAGTCCAATGTTTTTCTTGCCTTGACACCTATTATCATGTTATATATAATTTCATTTTATTCTACAAACTGCCAATGGCCATATGCTATTCTCTGCCAAGTGCAATTCAGATACAACAGAGCAGCCTATCACAGTTACTATTCAAACTGGCATCTCCCATAACTTCATTTTTTCTCTACTGTAGAAGTGAAATATGTATAAGTATTATTACCTATACATAACCTCCACTCTGTATAAATTACAACAGTTAATTGTATTATTCTTTCTGCTCCGACAACATGCTATGTCCCACGTGTGAATGTAGATGGCTGTTGAGTGATTTCTGTTGTAACACAAGATAGAGTTTTGTTCCAAGGTTATAGTTGCCTTTGCAATACCTTCATACTCCTATTGCCTTTTGTATATTTGCAATAGCATATCCCAATAGGTTTTATTGTCACCAGTTACTTTTTACTGTTCCGTATTTTTGCTACACCTTGTAGGAAGAATTGTGAGTTTTGTAAGTGGCATGTCACTTTCCCCCTCCAATGGCATCTCCAGCCACCTTGTTCTTTTATTAGGGAGATTATCCCAAACATTGATTTGAGTTATATCTATCCTATAGTTTTTTTAGAATATAGTCTCAGAAGTTTTGTTTTTCACATAGCTGGATAACTTTAAGCGGAGTTCCAGTCTCCCAAATACTTCTTTCTTATACAATCCTCCGTACTTGTTTAAACATATCTAGCAACATTTAGAACATGTCTTATCTGTAGTCCCTGTAGTTTGTGTTAAAATATTTGAAGACTAAACAGATCTCAGAAGCAGGTAGGTTCCATGTCATCTGTGGGCATCTGAAGCCTTCTTCTCTTGATTTTTGGGATTCGCTGCAGAGTGTCTCTATCTCTCTTCCCGACAGGTTGCCAGGTGGCGGGCAGAAGTTCCTGCCCCATTGCTATAGCAACCTGCCAATCATGACATCCTGGCCCTCCCGTCCATGTCATTTCCGGTCTGGAAAATAATGCAAGATTTTGTCACTAGGCGACTGGCAAGGACTCCTGGTATACATGACGCCACTATCCCAGGAGCCCTTGCAAATCGCATAGTGACGTAATCGCCTAGGCGGTCGCAGCCGGAAGTGCTGCAGATCAAAAGTGAAAAAAAAATTGATTGCCATTTATTACAGCATTCAGGATGGGCATGACAGTAATTGGGCCTTTAAAAAAACGGTTGGAACTCCGCTTTGAATAAATATTCACACAATGTTTTGTGCAAAAATCCTCAGCTGCTTTAGTAAATCATTCTCACTGAAAGAGAACCTTTCATGGTTTTTTAACATACGCATTGTCCTCTAAGCTGCTTCTGCACAGTTACACTACCTTTTATAAAAGTTCTGATGAGCTTATACTGTATGATGTGCCGAGAAAGTGTTACTTTACTTGATATTTTTCCTGTTTTGCTGCAATGTCTGCCTGCAGGATTACAATGTTGATAGGTTACATCTGCAAACTCATCAATTTCTCTGTCACAAGAGTAGTTGGATAATCTGTCAATTATGTGATCAGGAGCTATATATTCAGTGTTTGACAAGCAAGCCAGCCAATAACATAAGACACATGACAACATGAGATACAACATGAAATGGAAGTGATTGCTGTCTTTCAATAAATGTTCCAAAAAGTATAGAGAAGGCTAGCATAGCCTCAGGAAGCTTAACATTTTCTTGTTCCAAATGATGTCTGTGTCATGAGCATCCCCTTCACAACTGGGTCTGAAATGTCCAAAAGAAAGGCTCATTAACCCCTGTAATGACAGCATATGATATAAAGCAAATGAGACAATGCAGTAAAATACAACATTAAGCATTGCTTCTGTTTCTTAGGTCTTTGGTATATCTATAATATAAATTTACCGCACTAATGTAGTGAAAATGTGAATAAAAAATCCTCTATAGTGGGTGCAGCAATTAATGGAATACCATCCAAACATAAAATAAAAATACAAAAAATTAATTTACCATTTCTGCACATGGTGGAAGAATTCTATACCACTTTTTATTATCTATACCAGATTTTCTGGATTACTACCTTACTAATTATTGTTGGACATTACTGGATGGTCATATATAGAGTTGAGCGAACACCTGGATGTTCGGGTTCGGTGGGTTCGGCCGAACTTCTCGGAAAAGTTCGGGTTCGGTACCAAACTTGACCCGAACTTTACCCCGAACCCCATTGAAGTCAATGGGGACCCGAACTTTTCGGCACAAAAATGACTGTAAAAAAAGTCCTGGAAAGTGCTAGAGGGTTGCCAAAGGAAGTAAAATGATTTTAGAACAATAATCTGTCCCTTACAGCAACAGCAGGAACCTGACCCTATAGGAGTAGGTGATGATTTTAGAACAATAATCTGTCCCTTACAGTAACAGCAGGAACCTGACCCTATAGAACTAAAAGATGATTTTAGAACAATAATCTGTCCCTCTAAGCAGTAGACTCTACCTAGTCCAGTCAGATCGTTCTGTAATGCAGGATGAGATGTTATTAGATCTGCAATCTGTCCCTAAAAGCAGTAGTAGTAGTAATCTCTACCTAGTCCACAATCAGATCGTTCTGTAATGCAGGATGAGATGTTATTATATCTGCAATCTGTCCCTCACAGCACCGGCAGCATCCTCTCCCTATACTAGCCAGAGAGCATGTGACATGCAGCACTAAGTGACTCCAGCTTATAAAGAGGCTGGGTCACATGATGCACTGGCCAATCACAGCCATGCCATTAGTAGGCATGGCTGTGATGGCTTCTAAGAGCAAACCAGTGAAACGCTTGTTGATTGGCTGCCCTGCAGCTATTCAACAGGCGGGATCAAATAACCGAACCCAGAACCCGAACCTGAACTTTTTTCAAATGTTCGGGTTTGGGTCCGGATCACGGACACCCCAAAGTTCGGTACGGACCCGAACTTTACAGTTCGGGTTCGCTCAACTCTAGTCATATATCATTGCACTTTATGAACTTTGCACTTTATGAACTTTGCATGAAAAGTTTTTTGCACATGTCACCTTATGTTTATGTTTAATAATTTATTCACGTATCTGTTATTATTGATTGTACTATTTATCTATATTTTTTTTTATACCCACCTCGATCTTCAGTTATTTGGGGTTGTTTGCACATGCATTTTCAATTTTTTAATTTTTTCAGATTTGGTATATCTATAACTTATAGCTTCGAATAACCTAGGGATTGTGTGCTTTTATGAAACATTCAAACTGTGGATTATTTTTTGTTTTACCCACTCTCAGTCCTGTTATATAGTTAGTGAATTTCCATGTCTTTTTAAATTTATTTTAACAACAAGCACTCATGGCCCTGTCACATAACACCTGTAAATTGCTTCAAAAATTTGACAAGACAAGGTTGATGAAACATATGTTAACTTTTAACCCCTAGGAATGTTCTTGATTGATTATGATATTATGTCATAATTAATATATTTGATGTGATGTCATAATAAATACAATCATAATAAATAAAGGAATCCTTAAAATGGTGAATATAATGTTTCTAGCCCTACTGTACTTTTATACTTTTTTACTTTATTTTTACGTATAACTTTTTACACCAAGTTCCCTTTAAATCTTTTTTTGCTATTTATATAGGATTTGTCATGATCTGAGATCAGACTCTGAGTACAGTAGCTGAAACAGCAGGGCTGTGGTAACACACCTGTGCCTCTAGCCTTATTACAGGCAGCTTTGCCCCCCCCCCCCTGTGCTTCTTGGAAGACATGGCTGCTAGTGCATGCACTGCTTTGCCCACGTTCCCCGAACCCAGCTTCTTGCCCAGCCTGACTCAGCTCCCACCCCTAGACTCATGTGTCACCAGGAGGATCTTTAGCCTGATCTCCAGCCCTGTCCTGACTTCCTGCGATCGTCCATTCACTTACATAGTGAAAAGACAGATTAGTACTGGCGCAGGCTCCCCCTGGTGGCAACTTCACAGGAACTGCAGGCAAGACCAAGCATGACTGTGTCTTTCTAGCCAAGCCCTCTGGTGGTGAGAAAAAGAAGTGCAGGCAAATGGAAGGAAATTTTTTATTTCAAAGGTTTTATTGAAATTTCAAAAAGAAATACAGAGCATTAAATCAGATTGACATGTACATTCATACATAGCAAAATCGAAACCAACAGGTGAGTTTGGTGGAACAAATGAGCATATCGAGGTGTGTCGATGTCCAGGCTGCTCACTCCCCCACCGGGAAGCCACAGACAGATACCCATGCCCAACTGCTGTAAGGAAACAAGCCACATCTTACCATTGGGTAAGCTATTCTTGCTGTAATTACCACTCCTTCCCCCAAGGGAGAGAACCGCACTGGAGCCCACACCACATACTAGAGATTCGAAGGTATACCATAAGAACAATATCGTTAGAAAGATCAGAGTAGCACTCCAACAGGCCATAGGCCCTAGCAACTAGAATGATAATGGTAATATAAAATATACACTATATATAAGGAAAAAAAAAAAAAAAAAAAAACAACCCTCCCCCCGAGTAAGATACAGAGGTCCAGAAGGGATCCCCTGGGGTTCCGACCCACCCCAATTGGGGACACACTGTGTGTCAGAACCTCTTCGACAGCACATCCCTAAGGGTGTGGAGGGTTGAACTAGTAGGAGGCGTATAGATCAGCCTATGAAATGCTAGAAGGCCTATATGCCCCAAGTATACTCTAATTTGTTGAGTAAGTACCCTAGCAAGCGAGGAGTAGGAAAAAGAGGGAAAGGTGAAATGAGTCAGAGAGGGGACAGAAGGGAAAAGGGAAGATGTTAGCAAGAAGAAGAAGTGGAGGCAAGAAGAAATAAAGGAGAAGTTAAAGCGAAGGTTCCTGGGTCAACTGGTGATTGAAGATCCTGAGGATGAGCTTCCTGGAAGTGTGGGAATGTGGGCGAAAACCATCCAAGGTGTCCAGATTGCCTCAAATGCCTCTACTCTATCCTTTAAGATGCTAACCAACTTCTCCTGTGCCATTATCCACGAGATTTTCCTCATGGAAGGAAATTTTAAACAAACTTTTTCCTATGTTTGCAGGAAGCCAGCTGGGTTCAGTAACATTATCCCCATTGGGGATTACTCACCATTCCCGCCGCAGGGCCTGGAGGAGACCACAGGCCCAACCTTCACCCATCACGGCGGGCTTTGTCCAAAGGACCTTCAAAGACCAGGTACCCGTTCTGAGGGTCCACTCCCTTGGATCTGTATAGCACCCTGCAGGCGTACCTTGGTTCAGTGTTCCAGGTTTACCTACACACCGGATCCAGCACTATATATGGTCGCTTACAGGCAAAACCTCGCAGTTTCTTCTGTCTTCTTAGCGAGGCCAGGGTACCATTTATTTTAACTTAAAGTGGTTGTCAACTTGTGACAACCACTTTAACCTACAGGTAAGACTATAATAAGGCTTACCTGTAGGTGCCCTGCATATCTCCTAAACCTGTACGGTTCAGGAGCTATGCAGTGTATTTGCTGTGCCGACGTCATGTTGGCACATGCGCAGTGAAGAAACAGCCTCCGTGCCATTCCTCCACTGCGATTGTGCCGTGACTGGCGGCTCCCGCGCACATGCGCGGGAGTGACGTCACGCGACTCTGGCCATTCACAGCACCGGAGTCGCGGCCCTGGAAGGAAGAGGGGCTGAAGATGGACGCCGCCAGCACAGGGGACAGCGCTGGACAGTGCAGGCTTTGTTTGCAGGTAAGTGGTACATAATGGGCTACTATGCGATGCATAGTAGCCCATTATGCTTCTACATTACAGGGGCATGTAGAGGAAGTAAACCCAATCTGGGTTTACTTCCTCTTTAATGCTGTTTGAAATGGATCTGGTATGAAGGCTGTCCCTGATTCTAAAAGAACCTGTGTGGGAACCAGCATAGAAGCTCCACAGAGCTGTAGAAGTGACCATCCACCTTCAAGACACTGGTGAAAAAACTGAAGTGCTCCCAGTGGGGGAGGGGTTATATAGGAGGGGGAACTTCCTGTTTGTTTCCTACTTGATTACCAGTGTCCATTCACCTATAGCTGGCACATAACCCAGTATGTATATGAATATATAGCCTGCTCTGTGTCCCGTGATGTCCGAGAAAGAAAATATCCCATAGTTTGTGGACACTATAACCTTTGCGCAAATCAATCAATATGCGCTTATTGGGATTTTTTTTACAGAAAATATGTAGCAGAATACACATTGGCCTAAATTTATGAAGAAATTTGATTTTTAAAATGTTTTATTGGATATGTTTTATAGCAGAAAATAAAAAATATTTTTTGAAATTGTCAGTGTTTTTTTGTTTATAGTGCAAAAAATGCAATAAAGAAAACGTTATTTGTGGGGAAAAAAGGAGAGACATTTTATTTGGGTACAGCGTTGCATGACCGCGCAATTGTCAATTAAAATGACGCAGGGCCGTATACCAAATGGGGGTAAATCTTCCGGAGGTCAAGTTGTTAAACCTTAGGTGTAATTTATATTTTTACAATAGAAATATTAGACACTATTATGCCAAAGATGTCATGAAAAAAGTGTTTAAACCCGTTTAACGCGCCAGTCTAAAGGCACAGGTTAATCTTTATCTAAAATCTTAAGCGCTAGTTATTGGTTAATTACGATGGGCATATCATTTCAGTTTATAAATTATTTTAGCAAATACTTTTTAAATGTTCCTCATAGTTTCGAAGAGTAAAGAAGTAAAAGTACAGAGAAAAACTATGAGTTCATCTATATGAATGTGTCCTGTTAGTTTTATTGAGTTAGAATTTGTATTATACCCATCGCATGTGAGAACATTAAATACTGAAGTTATATTAGAGGCCAAGAGACACGGCTCTAATCTAAAGTGGTGTACCAATTTGCCCATGAGGGAACATTTCGAATATTTAGATATCATGGCGTTGTACTCACATTTATTATGAGCTACAACAGAATTTCATTTACCACTGTGCTTTCAAACTACCAAAATGCTTTATAGATATGACAATTCTCTCATTAACATGCAGTATCGGTGGCCTCAGAGATGGTGGGTGAACTGAATAAATAAGTCAAAAGTAAGCATTTCTTGAATAAATGGCTGGCATGATATAGGTAGTTTGTGATATACTACTACATTACAAAATGTTAATGGTGACAGGTTCACAAGAAAAACTATGAATCTGAAAAGCTGCTTCTGTAAGGTCAATTGTCTCCAAATGTTCACATGGAGATGTGCCTGTTCAATACCACCCTGCAGACCACATATTTTAAAGAGTCCAAATGATTAACTCTCTGTGGTCCACAGTCTTCATCTCTCTTCAATCCAATATGCAGACAGACAATCAGCTGTAGGTAGCGATGATTTCCGAATTCTGAATAAGGGTCATGTCCTTTTCTTCTAATCAAAATCTATTAAGTTATTCTTCTGGTTTACTAACCATACAGGGAATCAATATGTAAACCAAATAAATATCATGGTAATAAATCTCTTTATCTCAAAGGACATTGAATTTAGAATGAGACCAGAGTATTGCTTAGGTGGTAGAAAAAAAAAACTGTTGATTGCATCACATTCGGGAAAAAAAATAGATACATTTAAATCAAATTTGATCCAGACTCATAGGTCAATTCCCAAAATATTGCAAAACGTCAACAACATATGAGCCAATTATCCTGAAATGATAAATCAGTTACAGAAAGCATACTGAGAGGCTGGAATTTCATAAAGAGTGTTTTCTTTCCATGCATCCACCTGCCTCAAGAGGATCTCTGAAAATGAATAGGCTTTTAAAGAACACAGGTGGGGATGAGATCTGTAGATATTTTTCCCCGCATGGCTATTATACGCAAATGCACGTTATTTCCTACCATGGTTACAAGAGTTCCTACATTCATCCATTACTTTGCTATCTGGAACAGTTTATTTGTGGCAAGGTTAGCTGGAGGTCTGTGGCTTCACATGGTAAACAAAAAATTGCTAATTGTGCCATCTTTATGGCCTGTGCTTCCTTTCTTTATTTATACAATTTTGTATTCAATATTTTCTTTAAAGACAGAACAGTGGGGTTGATATTCTAAAGGCAAACATGCTGTTCACTTTGCAAGGGAAGTTGCACTTTGCCCCAGAGCTGAATGTGTATAAATTCCCTTTGCCAAGAATATCCAATCATGTGCAAGGAAAATAAAAAAACAGCATTTTTTTCTTGCTCATTATTGAGTGATGGGAGTTAGTAGAGCTGACTTCATTTACTAAGCTCTGGGGATAAATCCCTGGCAAAGTGCAAATTCCCTTGCAAAGTAAACAACCTAGAAACATAGAAACATAGAAAAGTGATGACAGAAAAAGACTGAGTAGTCGATCAAGTCTGCCCCTTTTTATTTATTTATTTATTTTTTATTTTTTCTATTTTTTTTTATATATTTTTTTTTTACATTAACCTTGTTGTTTGACTATGGATTTATGTTTATCCCAAGCATGTTTGAAGCCATTTACTGTTGACTGTCTCACAACCTCTGTTGGTAGTTTATTCCAATCATCAACCACCCTTTCAGTAAAATAATACTTTCTAAGATTAGTTTTGAACTTCCCCCCAGTTAGTTTGAGGCCATGTCCCCGTGTTCTTGATTTTAGTTTCATTTTGAAAAGACTGCCCTCCTGAACCTTATTCACCCCCTTGATGTATTTAAAGGTTTCAATCATGTCTCCCCTCTCCCTTCTTTCCTCCAGACTGTACATATTAAGTTCCTGAAGTCACTCTTGATATGTTTTATCCCCCAGACCTTTCACCATTTTTGTTACCCGTCTCTGAACTCGTTCTACCTTATCAATATCTTTGTGTAAGTGTGATCTCCAGAACTGGACACAGTATTCTAAGTGAGGTCTCACTAAAGATCTATATAGAGGAATCAGAACCTCCTTCCTCCTGCTGGTGATCCCTCTACTGATACATCCCAGAATTCTATTTGCTTTTCCCACTGCCTGGTTACACTGTTTGCTCATTTTGCAATCATCTGAAATAAGCATCGTCAAATCTTTTTCTTCTGTAGTGCTGGCTAACACTGTACCCCTAATGCTGTACTCTCTAAGCGGATTCTTTTTCCCTAGATGCATTATTTTACACCTATTTGCCTTTAGTGAATAAAGTTCAGTTAATTTTTTATTGTATGTACATGCTTGGTTCACTTTATGGTAGACTACCTATCATATAGATCAGGGATATGCAATTAGCGGACGTCTAGATGTTCCAGAACTACAAGCCCCATGAAGCATACCAAGACTCTGACAGCCACAAGCATGACACCCAGAGGCAGTGGCATGATGGGACTTGTAGTTTTGCAACAGCTGGAGGTCCGCTAATTGCATATCCCTGATATAGATGAACACATTATAATCATCACATTTTTCCTGTTTTTTATGTGCTTCTATCTACCAGTGGCCATGAACCTGAAATTTGATGACTTATTTACTGTATTTATTAAAGCAGTATTAAAACCAGAAAACATTTTACATGTTACCAATACTTAGATGTGATGGCTGCATTCATTTTTCCTTTTTTAAAACATAACTCTACTTTTGCTGAGAAAAAACATTCTCCTCTGGGTGATCTATGTACATTGCAAGGATTATAACAACCTTTGTTGCAGATTCCTACCTTTTGCTATTCTGAAGAAATCACTGTTTGTTCCTCTGTGCCTCTGTACTGAGTAGGTCTAATGGGAGTGGTTTCATAATTATCTATCAGCTGTGCAGCTGCAGAGCACTAATGAGGAAATCTGCTGGGCCTGCATCCATTTAGCTGTGTTCCTATTGGGAGCATCTTACCAAAAATTACATTTTTGTTCCAGAGGATGCCTGAAATCTGACTTGTATCTTAGGCAGACTTCTGGGAAAATTGGGAAGCCAATCACACAAGCAGGAAATTATGTTTCTGGGGAGTGGTCAGTACATATTCTGTGTACAGAACAACTCCAGGTAGCCATATTGCATTGCATTTTCAGAAAATTACAGTGGCTGCAGATTGAAAAGGAATTGTAATTTTTAATAACATTCAATTACAATATGACTTGTGTTGCAATTGTATATACTATATTATTTTTCCGTATTTGCTATTTTTTTCCCATGAAAGTGGAGTTACCCTTTAAGCTTTCTTGCCTTTATTTTTAACTGGTGATCCGACTAGTAAGTCTTTTGTTTTTCAACATAACAGGCTTTCCTGTTATTATTTATATACAACCTTTATCCCAAAAGAAATAAAACTGTTGCTGTAACTGCTTGCGTAATTGCAATGTGAGCTAGAATTCAACTTCAATTTGTTAGTGTATCTAAATCTGCAAGTTCATATGACACTCTCCTCCCCCTAGATTAACAGTGCTACTGTCTAAAAGTTCCCACTGTGCTCCTTCATCCGGAGTAAGGGCACTCTAATACAGGAGGTGTGTTACTGGCCAGATCACTAGGTGAAAATGGAGAGTAAAAAGCCCAAAAAAAGAAAACGAATGCAGATGCCACGTATAAGAATTAGTAAGGTGCAATTTTTTCCATTTTTGGTTTTGGGTATAATACCGCTTTAAAGAAAAACAGTGTTTTTCTCAATCAGGGAAAGGAACACTTTCACTTATCAGCCAGCCTGCAACAAACCAAATTGATCCTGTCTAACAGTCAACAGTAAAAACAAGGGGTTTTGTTTGCAGACAGTTGCAAATATGTGTGTAACTTCAGCAGACCTGTCACGGCAGAGACTGTCAAATTTATAGAGTTAGTATACTGCAGTACACTAGGGTGCGGTGAAGTGGCACCTGCAGCTTAGGCATATATTTGCAAATGTGTGCAAATGAAACCCCTGGTTTTTAAGGTGAACTGTTAGACGGGGTCAATTTCGGTTTGTTGCAGGCAGTCTGGTAAGTGAGCTGGGAATTTTTCTTTGTTGTTTTTCACATGCGTCGCCCTTCCATGTGGTCCTTGCTGCAAAGGCCAGTTTTAGGTTGGGGTGGTTGCCATTTTTTTGTAAAGGAACACATTGTCTTTAAGGCCCTCCATCTCAGCAACATATATTCACACCTTTCAGTTCAGCCTCTGGGAGCAAAGAAATGACTCTCTTTAGGTTTCCATTTGAAAGGGTTGGGCTAGATACCAAGCATTAATGTTGTTTCATTCTCACCAATACCGGCAAAGTACCAGATGTTTTTTTTTCATTCCTGGTGGCTGAACAGCAAAGAGAAGCAAAGTACATATTTCAATGACTTAAAGTGGATGTAAAAAAAAAATGTAATGAAAACTTTTACCTGGTACAGTAGAGAATGTCAAGTCACCTGTGCCCAGTCTTGCCACAAAGAGTTAGTCCAGCTCTGAGCTTGTCTTTTTGTAGTAGGATAAATAAAGGACACACAGATAAGTTTGTGTTGCCACATCCCCCACTGCTGTGACTGACATCTGATTTATTTATCTCATGAACAGCAGAGAGAGAGTGTTACAATTCCAGCTTCAAATTCCACCTCCTTTCTTCTCCAGCTCTCTCAGGATTGGCTGCTCCACACCTCAGCATGATTGGGCATCCTGAAGCCATGTGGTGCCTTTCCTGAGTTTTGACTGGATGGTACTCGAAACTCAGGAATAGAAGAGTAGGAGAGTGTACAGGTGGGTGAGGAGTCTTGTGACATCACGACTCCGTCCATCAAGCTCCAGCAAAGAAACCCACTCACCGATTCTCCTACTGCTGAAGGGGGTGACATTTGCAAGGTAGGGATACATGCAGGAGGCTTGCATGTATATATACATTAACCGGTTCCAACCGGCTCGCGTACATTTACTGCTGCACTGTGTCAGCGTAGTGCTGTTTATAAACAGCGATTTGCGTAGACACGAATAGCGAGCGCAAGCCACTGGCAGCACGCTCTCGTGCCCACCGTGCAAACCCTGAGCGTGGCCGCGGGTTGGGCAGACTCGATGTCCACCGGCGACCCACGATCGCCTAAAACAGAGGAAGAACAGGGAACCGCCGATGTAAACATGGTGTTTCCCCGTTCTTTCAGGCAACATGACAGTGATCTACGGATCCCTGTGATTGGGATCAGTTAGATTTGTCATGCCCCTGCCAGCTCAACCCCCATATAGTTAGAACACACAGGGAACACAGTTAACTCCTAGATCGTCCCCTACAGATTAACCCCTTCCCTGCCAATGACATTTATACCGTAATCAGTGGCTATTTTTAGATCTGATCGCTGTATAGATGTCATTGGTCCCAAAAAAGTGTCAAAAGTGTCTGATCTTTCCGCTGCAATATCGCAGTCCCGATAAAAATCGCAGATTGCCGACATTACAGTATAAAAAAAAAAAGTAAAAACGCCATAAATCAATTCTCATAGTTTGTAAATGCACAAACCAATCAATATAAGCCTATTGTGCTTTTTTTTTTACCAAAAATATGTAGAATACATTTTGGCCTAAACTGATGAATAAATATGTTTTTATATTTTTTTTTTTTGGATATGGATTATAGCAAAAAGTAAAAAAAAATTTGTTTTTGTTTTTTCAAAATTGTCGCTCTATTTTTGTTTATAAAGCAAAAAATAAAAACTGCAGAGGTGATCAAATACCACCAAAAGAAAGCTCTATTTGTGGGAAAAAAAGAATGTAAATTTTGTTTGGCTACAACGTTGCACGATCGTGTAATTTTCATATAAAGCAACGCAGCGCCGAATTGCAAAAAGTGCTCTGGTTAGGAAGGGGGTAAATGCGTCCAGGGCTGAAGTGGTTAATACTGTCATTAGTTTATACTGGGTGAGTGGTGGGTTTACGTCCACTTTAACCGCTTGCCGACGGCTGATCGGCAATTGACGGCGACAATGTGGCTCTGTAACGCGAATCGCCGTCATACGACGGCGGCCGCGATACAGAGCCACTGTGAGCGCGCGCGCGCGCTCACTGTGTCCGGGGGGGTCCAGGGAGCGGGTCCGGCGGCTTCGATTGCCGCCGGCCACCCGCGATGCCCCCCCCCGGAGTGAATGAGCGGAGGTCCGTGTATGTAAACACGGACCTCCGCTCTGTGTGAGGGGGAAGGGAAGTGATCACAGCCTTCCTGTAAGTGAAGGCTGTGACCACTTCCTTTCCCCAGCTAGGCAAGTCCCCCTACAGTAAGAACACGCCCAGGGAACACAGTTAACCCTTAGAGCGCCCCCTGCAGGTTAACCCCTTCACTGCCAATGGCATTTACACAGTAATCAGTGCATTTTTATAGCACTGATCGCTGTATAAATGCCAATGGTCCCAAAAA
>BLSH010419368.1:787129-804882 GCA_018402905.1 Glandirana rugosa
CTCCCGCCCTTCTCTCCCACTCTCTATCCCCCCCTTCTCCCCTTCTCTCATCTTCCCCATCACTTCAGTCTCTGAAGTTCTCCGTCAGGCTCGTCAGTGTGGTTCTCTAACTCACCTCCATCCCCCATTCACAGAGTGGTACCGTCATTATGAAGAAAGACCTTTCATCCTCCCTCCTTCAATAGCTAGGTTCCAAAGGTATCGAAAAGCTTAAATCCTTCAGCCAGAAATCGCCACCGCAGTTAAAAGCGTACCTAGTACATACACCATTGAGATACAAAATGAAGTCCCTAGAATTCGAAAAGCTATGGAAACCTTGGATCGATAACTTCCTCCCTCCTACTTTCCAGAAAGAAGTATTACTGCCATGGTGAGACACTTACCCCCTACCTCCACTCAATCTCTTGGTGTGACTGCTCGGACTGCCTCTTGAAGTCTCTGACTTCACTACCCCTTCTACTCTCTTCCCCTCTTCCCCCCCTATCTCTCACCCTCTCTTCCCGCCCTCTCTACATCTACTCCCCATCTTCCTTTTCTCTTTCCTCATATCCTGTCAATAATGACAAGCATACGAGAATCCTGATACTCTATCCTCTAACTAAGATTAATATAACAGTGGCTTTCACCCCCTTCTTACTTATTTCCCTTCTCTGATTTCTTATCAGCCCCCACCCTCTATGACACAGTGAGTCCCCATCTGGGGTGTCTAGAGGGTAGCTTGGCCAACTATGTTCACCCCCATAACTGGCATTCTATACTGCCTCCCTCCACTCATCCTCCCGTTGCTTAACTTACTCCTATAACCCATCAAGCCACTTTGTTACATTAGTGTTATATATTGTTTACTCCTGCAACCTCGTTATACTGATACAACTGGATTTGTATGCCCATATGTTTGTTTTCTTTCTGAAATTTCAAAATAAAAGCTGTTAAAAAAAAAAAAAGACACAATTGAGCATGTGCAGGTCGGGTACCCTGTCTGTGTTAGCTGCTCTTTCGTAGATAGACAGTGCAGGAGGGAAGGATCTATGCATAAAAAAAAATGAGCCAAAAGAGGTTTTACAGGTCAAAATAGGGAGTGTCATCATCCATATTGATTAAAGTATTTGTGGAAATGGTAGCAACTGTACAATACCAGTAATAGAATTCATACACAACAACATAAAATGTACTAGTATACATGTGTAATGTAAACACACTGGGATTAGGTGCTGGTAGGCAGAGGCTCACCTAGGCGGAGAATCAGACAGATCCAAATGCTGCAGGGTCAGCCCAAGGAGGGCTATCCCCCCATGGCGAGCATGGGGATTATAGAGAGCTCAGAGAAAATGATCTATGGTAAAAATAAATAATAACCATATGGAGTTAGTAACAGCCTTGCTGACCCCACAGCATTTGGATCTGCCTGAGCCTACGCCTAGGTGAGCCTCTGCCTACCAGCACCTAATCCCAGTGTTTTTACATTAAACATGTATACTAGTACATTTTATGTTGTTGTGTATGAATTCTATTACTGGTATTGTATTTCATTTTCTTAGATCCCTCCCTACTCTCCTGAAGAAGCGGATTCCTGCGAAACCGGTAGAGCTTGTAGGAATCTGAGGGATCCCCCATCGGTCTCTGACTACCTCAGAGAAATTTAAGTTAAGCCTCTACCCCACAATAGGGGCTAATTATGTATACTTGGTTTTAATATTGTGGTTATGTCTCAGCCACATTTTTCTGTGTGTTTTTTGTATATTGTATAATTCCAAATAAATTGTTTATTTTTTATACAAACTATTCATGTAATTTATTGGGTGTCGAGATAGTCCATGCTTTAGTCAAAGCTTTCCCTTCCATTTGGTAGACTGTTACCGGGACAGCTGCTACCATTTCCACAAATACTTTAATCTATGCATCAGGATAAAACTGCCTATTTACACAATACAGAGGAATACGTTTCACAGCGAGTATAACAAGCATTCTATGCTGCATATACAGACTGATTTTACTGTTGTGGGTTTAGTAACACTTTAAGTTTTTCAATATCCAAATAATAACTTTTTGCTATTTAGTATATATCAACCATAAGGAAACAGAACTAGGGGATATATAGGGATTGGGTGGTGTCTTTTATCATGTTGTTTGTTTCATTCAGCATTTGTTAAAAATACACCTGGTGCGATTTTAGTGAAAGTAACATTTCCCCTAAGTCACTATAGAATCTCCTAATTTATTTAAACAACAATATAATTGCACAATCTCCATATTAAAGATGCCCTAACAAGATTATTCAAATGCATATGCCCCTAATGAGATCATTTGCACACAGAGTTCATTATGACCATATTGGAATTTTTAACTACCAGTAAGAAACACATTTTGTTGCAAACTGTAGACATATAAAACTGTTTTCTGGATTGGAATATAATTGTCTCACACTGGAAAACCAAGCCTGATTTTGCAAAGTTAGCAAACAGCTGTATGTTTCTCTAAATGTTCCCACAGAGAAATTAGAATGACTGCTGTGCCAGTCCCTGCCATCTACTTCAGGCACATTCTATACACATGGATACCCACAGTGCTCTGGCTCATTGATAAACAAAAGGAAAATGCCACCACTAAGACACAAAGAATACTAATCCCCACACTATCATTATACTTTTTAAGCCAACTGTCAGAAATATGTATTTGTGCACAAAATAGTCAGACGGTGTACTGTTCTTTTACACAACACCTATTGATGTGTTTTCATCTAATGGAAGCAATGATTTCAAAGTCGATAGTTATTTGTTCCTGTGTTGCATACTATTACATTTGTACAATGATATTGTGGTGAATGCATCATATTTCAAGCAGAGATATTAAATGTGAGGCAAAAGGCATACATTCTGCTACGGTTGTATAGCTGATTGCTGCTGTAACTTTTATGCATTTAAATGTAATTTCTGCTTAATGGAAAGCACCATTTTACAGACTGTTTCACTTACAATTAGGCTATTAGCGGTTTTAACTGCTTCTTTCTTGCAACTCAAACAGGTGATTCGGGATCATTATGCCTATATTCTTGAAGATAAACCCAGGAAAATGAATGGCCTTTAAGATTATCTATTCTAGTGTTCCTCAGCTTTTTAAACTGTGCATTTCCTTATGACTAAGAATTGTTTCATGATATACTGCCATTACTCTATAGATGGGTATTAAACTGGGACAGGACAGACAATCCCTTTTATTTGTTAACAAATAAACACTTAATCAGCTTTGCTTCTATGGATCTCCTTGGTCGTAAAGAAGTTCTACTGCTGCGCCTTACAGTTGGTCGGAGGCACTAGGGATCCAGAGGTCAACCAGTGGTTGGAGGACACCAATATGGACAACCTTGTAGAGGTAGGCCTGGGCAGCCAATCAATCATAGTTAGGGTCAAGATATGACCATTGTTCATGTTGAACTGTAATGCCCAAGACTTCTCAGTAAAGTTGCGTAAAGTTGCGTCAACAAAAAACATACGTTCTATATTCACAGCATACACTTTCACTTTATGACATCATACTAGAGATACAAACAATAGTTATTTTTGACAAACCAATTTAAACTCACTTGAAAAATCTCCTTTTATCTTGTAAATGCTCCCTGTCTGCTAGCTATCTCTTATCACAGCTTCCTGGATTCCTGACATGCTTTGCAGCTTCTCCTCAACTGTTTACTTTAAATTTATAAGGACCACATGTCCCATGGTACCTTCCTATCTGCAATCAGTAGTTATTGTACAGACTCCGTTGCCTAAAACCCCTCAGCAACTCTGTAATTCAGAAGGCAGGCTCTGGGAAATCTGTGACATGCCAGCCCATGCTCGCAGGGCATAGTGAATACATGTCACAGAATTCAAGGAAGTACAGTAAATGTGTGGGGATCTTCACAAAGTAAGTGTACAAACTTCAAGAGTGTTCGGAATAACATGAGTAGGTTATAAATAATTAAAATACAATGTGAAACATGAATATACTTTAAAAAATACATCAAAAAATGTAAAAGTGAGTGTACACCCAAAATCTATTTTTCTATATGGTTGGCATCGTGTCTCACTGTACACAGTTTCCTTAATATTTTTTTTTAATAACTCTATCGCAAAGTAATTGGACTTCTTGTTTCAGTATTATAACACTCAGCTGCTGCCTCATCCCTAACGGGGCACAGACATCAATAAAAGCATGGTCTCACTTAGGTTGACAACCACTGGTCAACAGTATATTGATGGTGAATATAAAATTTGTGATAACTGCAAAAACGTGCCCATTTTTACTGTTGTTCGGTGGAAAATACCCCTTTGTTGATCGTGGCAAATGGTGGATGACGGCCCCCTCTGGTAGAAGATTGGTCAATGCACAGGCAGTGTGATGCAAGAGGCTTGGATGTGCAGAAGACCCTTTGAGAATGATGAAAAATAAACAATTTAATACGTGTCAGAAAGAAGTATGGCTAAGTGATGGGCAGTGTTATTTGTTGCCAATAATGTCAAACCAAGAGAAGTCAGGGCCACAATAAAGACAGTAATACTTTAATAGATTAAACTATTGCTTTACTGAGTACCACTTACAAGAAGATTTAAAGGGTAGCTCCACTTTCGTGGGGGGAAAAATAGCAAATAAAGAAAAAATAATATAGCATATAAAATTGCACCACAAATCATATTGTTATTGAATATTATTAAAAATTACCTTTCCTTTTCAATCTGCCGCTCCATAATGTTCTGAAAATGCAATGCAATATGGCTACCTGGAGGTGTTCTCTACACAGAATGTGTACAGAATGCCCCCCATAAACATCATTTCCTGCTTGTGTGATTGGTTCACTGATTTTCCCAGAAGTCTACGCTAAGATACAAGTCAGATTTCAGGCATTCCCTGGAACAAAACTGTCTAAAGGGATGCAGGCCCAGCAGCTTTCCTCATTAGTGCCCTGCAGGTAATTATGAAACCACTCCCATTAGACTCACTTTCTCACATGGACACAGAGAAACACACATGGATTTCTTCAGAATAACAAAAGGTAGGAGTCTGCAACAAAGTTTGTTAAAATCTTTGCAATGTACATAGATCACCCATAAAGGACTGGTTTTTTTTTTCTCAGCCAAAGTGGAGTTATGCTTTAACTATTACACTTTCAGTTGCAATTTTCACTACCAAATAGATGTGTAAAAAATAAAGGGGTAAAGCAACAATACCTTCCCTTTGCTCCCCTACTGCCCTACCACTCTGTTCAACAGAAGAGGTAAAGAGAACTACTCAGTACATGCATCATGTGACTCACTCACCTTCTTCCCATGTGACTACTGGTGCTTGGCAATTGGTCATTTAGGCGCAAGTGTCATCACATGGGGGTGAGGAGACAGTTCAGAGGCCTGTAAAAATATGCATATTGTGATCCTTTCACGCTCAATCTTACTCTTACATCCTGTGAGCAACCAGCACTCAAAACTAAATGACAACAAGCAAATGTGTGTGATACTTATATAGTGCAGCACTAAAACAGAATACTAAAAAAATTTGAAAAATCAAACATAATAACATAAACTGTGGCAATATCCCAGGAATTACAGTATACAGGGGCAGACAGATAGGGGTCACTGCAGTCGCCATGGCGACGGGCCCCAAGCTGCAGGACCCCCTGTATACCTAGATTAAGGAGGGGAGGATGGAGCTCTCCATTTCTTAGCCGATCGGCGCTGTGGAGAGCTTGTCACAGTCACACTGCTTACTATAATTATTATTATTATACAGGATTTATATAGCGCCAACAGTTACATCACAATTTGGTACAAGAGGAACCAGAGGGCCCTGCTCGTTAGAGCTTACAATCTAAGAGAGAGGGTCAATTGATACAAAAGTTAATAGCTGGGGGGGATGAGCTGATGTAGAAAGTAAGAGAGTATTAGATAGAAGCAGGATAGGCTTCTTTAAAGAGAAAGGTTTTCAGGGATCGTCTAAAGATGGATAGATTAGAAGACAGGCGGACAGATTGGGGTAGGGAGTTCCAAAGGGTGGGAGAAGCTCTGGAGAAATCCTGTAGGCGAGCATGGGAGGAGGTGACAAGGGAGCTAGAGAGCAGGAGGTCTTGGGAGGACTGAAGAGGGCGGCGTGGTTGGTATTTTGAGACTAGGTTAGAGATGTAGCTGGGGGCAGAGTTGTGGATGGCTTTGTAAATTATTGTTAGTACTTTGAATTTTATTCGTTGGGTGAGTGGAAGCCAGTGAAGAGATTGGCAGAGAGGGGTGGAGGACACTGAGCGGTTGGTAAGGTAGATAAGTCTTGCAGCAGCATTCATTATTGACCGCCACTGATCCCACCCCTCACCACCACCATTGCCACTGATCCCACCCCCCCTCACCACTGCCACTGATCCCACCTGCCCTCACCACCACCACCACCACTGATTCCACCCCCCACCACCACCACTGCCACTGATCCCACCCCCCTCACCACCACCACTGATCCCACCCCATCACTACTGATCCCACCCCCCACCGCCACCACTGCCACTGATCGAACCCCCCCTTCACCGCCACCACTGATCCCACCCCCCCACTGCAACCACTGCACTAATCAAACCCCCCTCACTGCCATCACTGCACTGATCAAACCCCCTCACTGCCACCACTGGTCCCACCCCTCCCACTGCTACCACTGTACTGATCAAATCCCCCTCACTGCCACCACTGATCCCCCCCACCGCCACCAATGCCACTGATATAACCCGCTCCCCGCCACCACTGATCCCACCCCACCCACCGCCACCACTGGTCCCATCCCCCCACCACTGCTGCCACTGATCCCAGCCCCCACCACCAACCACTGCTACTTATTCCTTCCACCCCACTACTACTGCTGCCGCTTACCCCATCCCCCACCATTGCTACCACTCATCCCATCCCATTCCCCCATCATTAGCACCACCGCTCGCTGCCACTCATCCCAGCCCCATGCTTCATGGGGCCCATGCCTCACCCCGTACACCTGGGTAGGAGGAGGGTGGCATATGGAGGAACCAATACACTCCATTTTACTTCTGCAGTCACTGAAAGCCTATTTCTCCTCTCCCTCCCGCCGGCATTCAGGGGCTGCAGGAAGAAAATGGAGGGGATTGGTTCCTCCATTTGCCGCCCCACCGCTCCTCCTATCCAGGTGCACAGGGGTGACACATGGGCCCCCTGAAGCATGGGGCTGGGTCACCCTGGAGGTCAGGGGGGCCCTCCATGTTTCTTGCCCCTGGGCCCTGAAGGTTCTAGTTCTGCCTCTGACTCAATCCAAAATTCTCTTAGTCCCCACCACTGTCTTTGCCTCACACTGAATAAACAGGCAAAGCTCATAGGTCTGATACAGGCGTCACTTTCAGTTTGGGCATCATAAATCTCTGCCCTGCGTGTTGCATCACATAGACTTCAAAAAAATCTTGAAGTGCCGCTACAAGTGAGAGGAAAACTTCTCTCACTGGTCCTCAGATGTGGGGGTGCTGGCACCCAAACTCACTCATCCAGTGGTAGCGATATTAAGCATTCATGATGCTGCTTTCCCAACTCAACGTGCGTGAAGTGTTAGGTGGCCTCAGCCTGCACTACTTTACTAAACACACCCACAATATGTTTTGACCCACCCACTGTGGTTTAGTCATAGAGGTCCTCTTGGACTAATCCCTGGTGGGTGGGGTGAAGTGTGTCAGGGGGTGTGGTTAGTGGAGTAGTGTTGGCTGAGGCCACTTAATACTTTGCATGGGTTGGGTCAAGAGAGTGGTATCTCAAATGCTTGATATCAGTATCATATATCATCAGGCCTATATAAGCTTTAATCAGAATTGAAAGTATGTTAAATGCATTAAAAGTATGTTAAATTGGTTCCAATGGCATACTTCACACCGTGCAGTCAGTTCCAGTGCACTTCAGTTCCAGAAAAAACAATATGCTGCTTTTTTCCTGCACAGAACTGTAGTGTAACGCATCAAAAAAGCATAGAAAATGCACAAGACCCCAGTACAGTGACAGGAAATCCTCACAATCCTCATGATCATCTTCTGGTAACATGCACATCTGGACAAGATGGAGCATAGAAGGCTTTATATCAGTGGTTCTCAACTCCGGTCCTCGGGACCCACCAACAGGCCAGGCTTTAAGTATTACCTTGGGGAAATGCAGACTAGAATTCTGCAATCACTGAGCAGCAAATTATATCACCTGTGATGTATTTCAGTTATCCTGCAAACCTGGCCTCTTAGTGGGTCCCGAGGACAGGAGTTGAGAACCACTGCTTTATATGGACACTGATAGCCTTCATCAACAGTGGATGTATCCAACATTGGATGCATCAGCAGTGCAATGGTCATAACCATGAATAAGCCCACCAGTGCAGCCATCTTCTTACACAGCAGCACATAGCACACAAAGGACACTTCCAAGGGATAAACAGGAAGTGATCTCACAGAAAAAGTGACCTGGAAGCATTCTCTTGATGAAAAAAAATTTTTTTGCAGTTGAAATGACCCAAAAAAGGAGGAAAAAAAGCATCTGGAATTCATCCAGAAACGTATCTAAAATGCATTAAAAACATATTAAAGGAGTTCATGCAGAAATGCATTTGGAACAGATATGGAGAACGTTTTTATGGTGTGAACTGGCCCTAAAGTCTTTTTCACTTTCTCTAATTAGAAAAGGTATCTAAGGGGCCACTGAGGTTCTCACAGTGGCCCAAATGTTTTTTAGCTTTAAGCAGCATTGACTATGGAAACAATCTAAAAGTGGTGTGTTCAGAAAAGCCACAAGCTTTGTCAATCCAAAAAAATGGAAGTAGTTCAAAGTGTTCCAAAAGGATCTGAGCAGTGATCCTCAAGTGAAGGGGTTTACTAGCTTTACTGCATTGGGGTTAGAAGAAAAGATCACCCTCTCATAATACTTAAGATGATCAATTAGGTAACTTTATTTGATCATTCACCCCAATGGTTACATACATTGCAGGTATTTTATTTGCTACGAGAATTAAAAAATTGATTCTACAGTCATTTTGCTAAAAGAGAATGTCTTTTATTTCCATTGCAAATGCAGCCCAAAATGTCAATTATGAGCTTCTTCAGCTTTCATAGTGCTTGATAAAAATTACCATATTGAGTACAATCAGACTGAGAAGCTGCAGTTCAAAGTGCAATCTGTTATCTATGTGTGCATAATGAGACAGGACTGGGAGACAGATACTATTTATACCTAATAAAAGTTGTTGAGCCCAGGAGTAGAAGGGTGGGGATGATCTGGCATATCAATAAGCACTCAGAAATTGTTACTTTTATAATGCAATTTTTTTCTTGTATGTTTCCCTACAACACATTAGGGTTCCAAATGTATAAGCTTTTACTGAGTTTGACTGATTATATGCAAAATAGAGGAGAACATTTAGAAATATGCAATAAAATAGTGTTGGACATAAATAAATATTAATGGAAATGACTGACTTCTTTCTGAACTGCTATGCATTTTAGTAAAATACGTATTATAACCTGAAATTAGAAAAAAAATTACAAAAATTGCAGATCTCATCCCCTCAAGTAGGTCATTTATGATTCAAAATTTGTTGAGAATATTCAGTTTTATCTAAATAATATATATACCTATATATAGTATATATCTCACAATAGTGAGTACACCCCTCACATTTTTGTAAATATTTTATTCTATCTTTTCATGTGACAACACTGAAGAAATGACACTTTGCTACAATGTAAAGTAGTGAGTATACAGCTTGTATAACAGTGTAGATTTGCTGTATCCTCAAAATAACTCAACACACAGCCATTAATGTCTAAACCGTTCGGAACAAAAGTGAGTACACCCCTAAGTGAAAATGTCCAAATTGGGCCCAATTGTCCCTCCACGGTGTCATGTGACTCGTTAGTGTTACAAGGTCTCAGGCGTGAATGGGGAGCAGGTGTGTTAAATATGGTGTTAGAGCAGGTAGTGTCACCAGCACACCAGGATCTTCAAATGAGTCCAATCTTTAATAGATGATCACATCATTACAGCAAAGAGCGACGTTTCGGAGCCGCGCAGGACCCCTTCATCAGGCATGATGATGTTATCACTCTCGCTCTCTCATACTGGTCACTGGAAGTTCAACATGGCACCTCATGGTAAAGAATTCTCTGAGGATCTGAAAAAATAAAATTGTTGCTCTACATAAAGATGACCTAGGCAATAAGAAGATTACCAAGACCCTGAAACTGAGCTGCAGATGGTGGCCAAGACCATACAGCACGTACACAGGTATTTGATAAAAGCAAAAAGATTTATTGAATCAGCTTAAAATCCGAGACCACATACAAAATATGGTGCTCACCAAAAACATAACACATAAAATTACTCTTAATTGACACCAGGCAATACAAGGATTGTATTGTAAAACTATTAAATTGAAATGTATGGGGGTATACATCCCCCAATAGTGATTATCAGTAAGGGATGGCACTGATTCACATATACCATTCTGTATTATTTTTAGGCAACTGAGTTGGGGTTATAACGTAACTACATGCACCCCCCGGGGGGACAGGGCGCAGGTACCCGTCGTTACCTCCATTTACATTTGAACCAGGATTGATGATATTAACATGAACAAGCCACATGTAAGCGCACACTTGCAGCTGTATGTGTATTTATGCATGTTCATTCATTTATACAACCAACATAGTTAAAGCCATATTATCAATGTTAACACGTATACTTTTGTTATGTCTAGTTTTATGTATGTGTCCCCATACCCAACAAATACGGCTGAGGTGTGGTCAGAGGGCTCCCCCCATCTGGTGGCTTTTATGGGGAGGAGACATGTATCCTGTTGGCACGGGTGAGTGAGCGTACGCTAATCCTGTTTAAAGACTTGTTGTCTCAAGCAATATGTACTAACATATGTCTATATTTCTAAAATAGAAATTTAAGCTCCTGAGGAAGCGACCTTGAGTCGCGAAACATGTTGAGCCATTGAACTTTCAACCTGCACCAAGACAATCAAGTGGAACTTCCCTTGTGGGCAATTAGTGTATGGAATAGTGATGCACTGTGTGTACTGTTGTATGTATTAACTAACGTCCCACAAGGATCCTTGTATTGCCTGGTGTCAATTAAGAGTAATTTTATGTGTTATGTTTTTGGTGAGCACCATATTTTGTATGTGGTCTCGGATTTTAAGCTGACTCAATAAATCTTTTTGCTTTTATCAAATACCTGTGTACGTGCCGATAAAGTCCATTGTTCCATGTCACACAATTCCCAATTGTACACTATTAGGACGTGGCACAAGAAGTTATTTTCTTAAGGGGTCCTTTTTGGCCATTTTAGGATACCCATAACTCTTCAAGACCATACAGCAGTTTAGCAGGACAGGTTCCACTCAGAACAGCCCTCGACATGGTCGACCAAAGTAGTTGAGTGCACGTGCTCAGCGTCATATCCAGAGGTTGTCTTTGGGAAATAGACGTATGAGTACTGCCAGCATTGCTGCAGAGGTTGAAGGGGTGGGGTTTCAGCCTGTCAGTGCTCAGACAATATGCTGCACGTTGCATCAAATTGGTCTGCATGGCTGTCGTCCCAGAAGGAATATTCTATAATAAAGTGCAGCGCTCAAATAATATAAAGTTCTAAATATAACAATCTTTTACAGATGGTTAATAAATACAGATGCTTTAAAACTTAAGGTGCCCCGTGCTCAAAATAATTATTTTTGAATAAAGTGTCCGTGCTTTAATAATAAACATGTAACTTGATTGTAGATAAATATATAAAAGTGTCCAGTGCTCATAAAATCCTCCAAGGGTGATATCCTGCGACCATCATCAATCACACATTGAGAATCCTCCATCTTATATAGAATGCCCTTACCAGATAAGGGCAAGAAATGCGTAAAAGTAACAGCAGTTGTTGATGTCCCACAATATGGGGCTTTGGGTCATCTCACAGGTCTCCACCTCCACAGACAGCATCTCAACAACCGATACAAGAGTCTCCACCAATTAATATAAATAGTAGGATATCCCAAGCAGTAACTCCACTAGCTACACCTCTGACACACTTCACCCCACCCACCAGGGATTAGTCCTTTTTGTCCCAGAAGGAAGCCTCTTGTAAAGATGATGCACAAGAAAGACCGCAAACAGTTGCTGAAGACAAGCAGACTAAGGACATGGATTACTGGAACCATGTCCTGTGGTCTGATGAGACCAAGATAAACGTATTTGGTTCAGATGGTGTCAAGTGTGTTTGCGGCAACCAGGTGGGGAGAACAAAGGCAAGTGTGTCTTGCCTACAGTCAAGCATTGTGGTGGGAGTGTCATGGTCTGGGGTTGCATGAGTGCTGCCGGCACTGGGGAGCTACAATTCATTGAGGGAGACATGAATGCCAACATGTGCTAAAGCAGAGCATGATCCCTTAACTTTGGAGACTGGGCCACAGAGCAGTATTCCAATATGATAACGACCCCAAAAACACCTCCAAGACGGCCACTGCCTTTCTAAAGAAGCTGAGGGTAAAGGTGATCAACCAAAACCCTATTGAGCATCGATGGGGCATCCTCAAATGGAAGGTGGAGGAGCGCGAGCTCTCTAACATCCACCAGCCCTGTGATGTCGTCATGGAGGAGTGGAAGAGGACTCTAGAGGCAGCCTGTCAAGCTCTGGTGAACTCCATGCCCAAGAGGGTTAAGGCAGTGCTGGAAAATAATGGTGGCCACACAAAATATTGACACTTTGGGCCCCATTTGGACATTTTCACTTAGGGGTGTACTCACTTTTGTTGCCAGCGGTTTAGGCATTAATGGCTGTGTGTTGAGTTATTTTGAGGGGATAGCAAATTTACATTGTTATACAAGCTGTACACTCACTATATTACATTGTAGCAAAGTGTCATTTCTTCAGTGTTGTCACATGAAAAGATAGAATAAAATATTTACAAAAATGTGAGCGGTGTACTCACTTTTGTGAGATACTGTACATATATATATATATATATATATATACATACACACACACTGTATACAGTATATGTGAAATCTGAACATTAATTATATTGCGGCAACATCATTATCAATCATTGATGAATTGGTGAATTACATATTTTCAGCAAAGCAGCACCTCTTAAAGAAGGATCGTAAAAGCATTCATTTAAAGTACGTTGTTATTGGAAGCCCAGAGATGATTCACAAAGCCCAGCCCCATCCAAAACATTGTTTTTATTTTTAGACAGAGATAGGAAGGGACAGATCTTCTGTCAAATTTTAATGTGCTCTCATTGGGGTGATTACCCCTAATTTCCTGTTGGAACGGGAAGTGATGGGAAATGTCTTCAATAGGGACACAGACTGCAACAAAGGCTTTCTTACTTTTTGTATCATTTTGGGCAGGAAAATTCCAAATTACAACACATATTCTTGCTAAATAGATCATTAAAATCTACACTCACAAACAAAGGGTGCCTCTGGAGAAATTAAGAAAATAAAATTGAACATAGGGAATGCAGTAGACATATGAAAACAATGAAATGCCATATTTTAGGACACTTAGGCAGTAATTGTGGGGAGAAAGAAGGATTTCTTCTGACATCCAAAAAAAACCACAGCTCCATAGTGGTAATTTTTGCTGCTTTGCCAATAGTGTAACCATTAGCAGTCTATTAACAAAGATTTAATAGTCTGGGAAAAGACTAAAGCTGGTTATACATGGAGAAAATTTTTGCAGGTTCCTGGTGAACCAGCCAAAATTCAAGACATGCGCGGTTCCGTCGGTATCCATCAACCCGACACCCTTCGATTCGAAAATCAAATGCGCCAGGTGGAAAATTGTTAGCCGAACTGCAGCTACATCCAATCATATGGAGTTACTGTTCAGGTCTTCTAACAGCCACTGATGCCAGCTGTCAGAATAAAATAGCACTGGAAATCCTCCATCCACACTGTTTAGCATGGATGGGGGATTCAACTGATTTCTCTTGTTTAATATATGGCCACCCTAAATATACAATTCATTCTGTCCATTACATATCTAACATCAATACCACTGACGAGAGGTAGTTTATATTTTTATACACTTCTCTTACTAAAGAACTCACAGACACCTGAATACACTAGTGCCCCATGGCAATGCAGACATGTTGTTGTAGACATGCACTGCAGTTCTCTCTAGACTAATTAAATATATTTGCAGGATGTGGAAGGAAAGTTCTGCTGGGAATTAGGATCACAAAGGTCGGAATTCAGACCATATATCTTTCTTCCTAAATGAAAAGAGACTTGCAGACTAGCGTTATCTTCACAGAGCTTCTTCTTATACACATTACCGGATTGTGAACTCTACTCTTGACACCAAACTAAGGAACTGAAAAGCCATAGAAAGTTAACATGAATCAAGCCCAGGAGAGCTGCATTGTCCCCCCTGAGCTTTCCTCATTGTGTTTGTTTATTATGATGTCTGTGCTCCACAATTCTCATTTATTGAATTCTCTCTCTTCAGTGTTTTCTGCTAATACTGGGCTGTGCAGTACAACAGATGAATGGCCTCTTCATCAAATTGCAACTCCTCTTCACATGGGCTTATTAGTTTTGTACAAAAAAAGGACATACTGCACATCATCTCATTGCTTGATTTTTTTCTCTAATAGCTAAAATATTCTTTAATTGTCAGTGCTGCAGTGTAACTTAGATGTACAACGTATTTCCAAGTCTTATTTGCCATAATTACCAAACCACCATTTCTGTATGTTACTTATTGATCAGCTCTATATAAAAAAAAAACTTTACAAAGTCAGCTTGCATACTGCATATCACTTAGGAAGCCATTCTGAAAAGCATTAATCAAACATCCTTCCACAGGGTCATTTTAATTGCTTCCTTCAGAAAGTCAATCGGGTGTATCAATTGCACATGGAGAATGTTTCTTCAAAGCTTCCGTTATGTGTTCATATATATTCTTACTGCCAAATGGTACAGTGCTTGAAAACTTTAATCTCAAGCTATATGATTGCGGTATTGTTTTGATTTGTACTATGGCCCGAAAGATTTGACAAGAGACCCTATTTATGTAAAGCACTCATTTGAATATGAACCATGAAAATGAAGTGCCAACCTCATATGCAGGGATTATCAATTTCTTTAAATGCAAGTTCATTGTCAGTTATCATTGGTGTTCTCTCTAAAATATGTATTGAAATAGTGTCAGCCAGAGAAGAGTGGAGCAAGGCACCACATCCCATATAGTATAATTTGCATAGGGAGTAGGAAAAGGGGGACTTTTAAGGTGCCTATAAACACAAATTTTATTTCCTTGTGTTAAAAAATATATTAACAATCTTCCTTTTAAACAATTAAGGAAATTCAGACCATAGTACGTATAAATATGCTTAAAGTCACTGTACAATGTTTTCTTAACATGTTTCGCCAAAGTGCGTGGCTTCCTCAGGAGATTTGTGGTTGTTAGTGTACAGCATATTCACCCAAAACAATTTTCAAGTCAGTGTGCAAACACCACCAGGTCACAGGACTGCCAGAAATTAGGAATATCAGTGTGTCACAGGAGAACCAGTTGGTCAAACCAACAGCAAAAGATGAAAATCTTTCAGACATAGAAGCTAACTAACTGGCAGTAACTCCTGTGGGAATCCTGGGTGAACATATGTTGGATGGCTTCAGCCTCTATTTCTGAAAGATTTTCAGCTTTTGCTGTTGGTTTGGCCTTCTGCTTCCCCCCGGTGGTCAATGCAAGAAATTGCAGTTGGGAAATGTATGAATCCTTTCAGCCTGCTTTTTCAAGTGGACAATTTGGTTCTCCTGTGATACACTAATATCCCTAATTTCTGGCGGTCCTGTGACCTGGTGGTGTTCGCACACTGACCTGAAAATTGTTTCGGATGAATATGCTGTACACTAACAACCAAGAATCTCCTGAAGAAGCCACACACTTTGGCGATACATGTTGAGAAAATGTTGTTTTACAGTGACTTTAAGCATATTTATATGTACTATGGTCTGAATTTTCTTATTTTTTTAAAAAAGGAAGATTGTTAATATCTTTTTTAACATAATGAAATAAAATTAATTATATTTTAAAATGTACTAGTGTGTTTACAGGCACATTGAAAGTCCTCTTTTTCATACCCCCTATGCAAATGTATCTAAAACATCTCAACATGTTTCACCAAAGTGCATGGCTTCTTCAGGAGATTCTTGGTTGTTAGTGTACAGCATATTCACCCAAAACAATTTAACAATTTTCAGGTCAGTGTGCGAACACTGCCAGATCACAAGACCGCCAGAAATTAGGGATATTAGTGTGTCACATGAGAACCAAATTGCCCACTTGAAAAAGCAGGCTGCAAGATGCTGAAAACATTCATACATTTCCCAACTGCGATTTCTTGCATTGACCACCGGAGGGAACCAGAAGGTCAAACCAAGAGCAAAAGCTGAAAATCTTTCAGCATTGTGACAGTGGGGTTGATTTACTAAAACTAAAGAGTGCAAAATCTGGTGCAACGGTGTATGGTAGCCAATCATCTTCTAACTTCAGCTTGTTCAATTAAGCTTTGACAAAAAGACATGGAAGCTGATTGGTTTCTAGGCATAGCTGCACACAATTTTACACTCTCCAGTGGTGTGATTCTAGGATAAATGTGCAGTGTTTTTTTTAATGTATTTATTACACATATTACTATGCTTTTTTAACTTTTTTCATGGGGTGGGGGGTCTGGATCTCATCAGCAGAGACCTGATCCAGCCCCACATGCTACCCTGCAGCAACAGATCACTTCTAATTGTGACCTACTGCTGGCTGCAATTAGCCAGATCTAGATCATTGAAGCATTGTTCTGCATTAAGTTCATATTCTCAGCTACTAGTTCTCCCATGGAGTGCTCGGTAGCAGTGTTGGTTGCCATCCAGTGCTGTTGCCACTAAGCATGCAGCCCAATGTACTCCAGACTTGATTACAGGTTTGGAGCACAGTGGGCACGGAGTGGGTAAAGAGTGTTGGCAGCCCTTATTTGACCCATGAGCTATTTGTTGGAGGCTGCAACCACTGGGGGTTCCAGCCTAGCTTTCTCAAATGTAATATATAATGACAACAGTGTAGTTTAATTAATAAACTTACCCCATGTCACAAACTCAGACTATGTTCCATCCAGCCTTAATGTTGCCTTATTGAAATTAGCAGACCCTAACTTTGGGCTACCTACCTGATCTCCAAGTTATAATCTGTCTATGAATGTGTGTTATTGCTTTAGTCTTTATTCTGTGCAGCAGGACATGCTGATGTGTGCAGTTTTGAAGATTTAAGAAGGTAAAAGAATGCGTCCAACCCTTTCTTCCCCTATGCCTCCCAATTTAATTTCCTGGTTTGTTTATTGGTAGAGTTGAGCGAACCCGTGGATGTTCGGGTTCGGTACCGAACTTGACCCGAACTTTACCCCGAACCCCATTGAATTCAAGGGGACCCGAACTTTTCGGCACAAAAATGACTGTAAAAGAGTCCTGGAAAGTGCTAGAGGGCTGCAAAATGATTTTAGAACAATAATATGTCCCTTACAGCAACAGCAGGAACCTGACCCTATAGAACTAGGAGATGATTTTAGAACAATAATCTGTCCCTTACAGCAACAGCAGGAACCTGACCCTATAGAACTAGGAGATGATTTTAGAACAATAATCTGTCCCTCTAAGCAGTAGACTCTACCTAGTTCAGTCAGATCTTTCTGTAATGCAG
>BLSH010419368.1:812469-826005 GCA_018402905.1 Glandirana rugosa
AACCCGGGTTAATCGGTAAAAGGGAGGGGCCACAGTACACTGAGTAATCACAATGTTCCTGACACAATTTAAACCACAATAGTGAGAGTGAGAGAATATGACCAGTGACCTTCAAGTTGTACCGTGGAGTACCGTTTCTTGAGAGACTCCTAGACTTTTTTTTTAACAACGAGATGTATTTCTACCGGCTCCGATATTCTTCTAACTGTACTTGGACTTTCACTCGAACCGGTTCCGGTATGTCGCTAAATTGTCCTGTCCAAGGTAAGTCTTGTCCGGAGTGGTACCAGCTGGTTTCTTCAACTCACGTGCACGAGTCGTAGTATAGGTCTGGCAGCACTCATACGTCTATTTCCCAAAGACAACCTCTGGATATGATGCTGAGCACGTGCACTCAACTTCTTTGGTCGACCATGGTGAGGCCTGTTCTGAATGGAACCTGTCCTGTTAAATCGCTGTATGGCCTTGGCCAAGCTCACTTTCAGGTTCATGTCAATCTTCTTATAGCCTCGGCCATCTTTATGTAGAGCAACAATTTTTTTTTCAGATCCTCAGAGAGTTCTTTGCCATGAGGTGCCATGTTGAACTTCCAGTGACCAGTATAAGAGAGTGAGAGTGATAACACCAAATTTAACACAGTCCTTGTAACACTAATGAGTCACATGACACCGGGGAGGGAAAATGGCTAATTGGGCCCAATTTGGCCAATTTCACTAAGACCCCTTTCAGACTGAAGCACTGCTAAAACAGCCGCTAAAGCACCAGTCATTTTTGCGGTGCTTCAGTTGTGTTTTAGTGGCGCTTTTGCTATGCTTTTTGGGCACTAGCAGGGCACTATTTTTAAGGTCACATGACAACGTGTCCTTAAAAAAGCAGAAAAAGATCCGTTTTGCAGCGCTTTCAAAACGCTTTGGAAGCGCTGCCCATTCATTTCAATTGTTGACAGCGCTTTACACATTAATGGCTGTGTGTTGAGTTATTTTGAGGGGACGGCAAATTTACACTGTTATACAAGCTGTACACTCACTACTTTACATTGTAGCAAAGTGTCATTTCTTCAGTGTTGTCACATGAAAAGATAGAATAAAATATTTAAAACATGTGAGGGGTGTACTCACTTTTGTGAGATAGTGTGTATATATATATATATATATATATATATATATTAAAACACAAGGGGGTGCAGCTGTGCATAGTAACCAATCACCTTCTAGGTTTTATTGCCAAAGCTTAAAGCGTTTGATAAATAAATAAATAAATGGATCCTGTTCCTTTAAAACACGAATAACAGCACAGTGCTTGTGCTGTGTAATTTGGCCCCCTGTATCACCTGAAAAACCTTGTTGATCCTGCCAGTATCTGCCCCCCTTGTAAAGTGACCATGGTTAATCATGGCTGCTGAGCCCTGACACCATGGTCAGTTTACTTACCTCCGTCATCCACAACCCTGCTCTCTGCTCTCCTGTGTCCTCCTCTGTCCTCCTCCTCCCTCTCTCCCTGCCTATCAGCTCTGTGTGTGAGCCGCCCCTCCCCTCCCCTTGTAGCACCACTCCGAGCAGTGCACACATTACTGCACACAAGCACTGCCAGCCCCTCTGCTAGTATAACATGCTGTATGCCTTTTTGTAAAATTCTTCTCCTAAATACCTTATTCTTTGTCCCCTATCAGCGATCACGTGACCGTCTGTCACTCTCTTCCTCTCATGTATACACTAGGAAGAGAGGTCCCGTGACCGCCTACCAGACATCAAAGGGAGATCTCGGCCCCTCCTTCCCTAGTACATACATCAGAGGGAGAGAGCGACGGGCGGTCAAGTGACCCCTTTTCGGGGAGAAGAAATAAGGTAAATATGTAGGAATTACCGCGCTAGTGACTACCTCAAATCATTTAAACAAATATATATAGAAAAAGCTGGTTGCTGCAGTAAATAGGATACCACCTAAATATAAACATGAACTAAAGAAAACTGCGCAGCCAATAAATAATTAAGTAATTGAATAAAGTGCAATAATAAAGTGAATAGGTAAATAAAGTGCAATTGCTAAACAACTGATAAAACACAACATGTGTGATAATAGCAATCTTAGAATGCAGTAATTTGCAACTATAAAGTGCAAACAAACAATACCAAAATATAAAAACCAAAGTCCAATGTGATTCCAGAGGATTTCCTTCACCAGTAAAACCCAGTATAAAAATAGGCAAACTAATTAGTGCCAAAAATAAAGTTCAAAGTAGCTCCACAGGATTGATAGGAGAACTTCCTTCACCAGGTAAATTTATAAGAGAAGTGAAGAGACCAAACGTGATATGAATCAGGTACTCTTACCAGAATGCCATTGTATACCTATCTCTAGGCAAACAATGTTCACAGGCAGATAGCCTCTGCGGGCTTTAAATGGGGAGAGCTGAACGGCACCTCCAAATCCACTCCAAACAGATAGTCGTCTCCGTAGCATATGAAACAAAAGTAGGATCCCAGATAGTGTAATAACGTTTATTAAGACAAATAGAAAGCAAAGCCAAATGGCTACTTACATTTAAGCAGAGTAAAATGCGCATATAATAAAAGAATCGTTAAAAATGCCGGCTAGTCTGCAAACGCCCGTGCTTCCGGGTCACATGGGGCGATGATGTCAATGAATAGGACGGCCCGCATTGCCCGCATGTGACCGCATATGGGCATTTTACTCTGCTTAAATGTAAGTAGCCATTTGGCTTTGCTTTCTATTTGTCTTAATAAATAGATTATTTTTGGAGATGCAGCGAGGAGAACGGCTCCAGCAGTGACAGCAACACCGGCTCTGTGAAGTGGGATCAATTGAAATGTAAAACCTTGCTCACGGTGTCTTCAGTGTGCTCAACATGCCAACTAAAAGTGCCAAAATGAAGGGGTCTGCCAGTTCAAAGAAAACAAAGAGAAAGAAGTCAAAGAGAGCAAAGAAGAGTAAAGAGCCCAAACCTGAAGTGGACATACTCAGCCCCGCTGCCATGCTGAATGCTTACTATATCTCTCACAATGCTGTGGACTGTTTGGAATTTCGAGGCTTTAATTGGCCTGAAGCTCCAAAAAAGAAGGGGAGGAATGGAAAGAAAGGAAAGAAAAAGAAATAGTTGTACTGCATTCAGCTGCAAGTTATTATCGGTGCCAAAATGATGAGAACTGGGTGACCTTACATGAACAGTCAAGACATATGATCTTCTTAAATGTTAGTAGATGCCAGTCTGGCTTCTTTGAACAATAAATTGTAGTGCCAATGTAACTAAAAAAAAAAAAAAAATAGATTATTTTGGGCTGTTATTTGGTGGAAGGTTGAGGTATTAGCAAGAAATACAGCTATATTTAAAAAAAAACGATTTTACTATTTTGGGTCTGTTTTCCTTTGATAGTAAAAGAAAATCAAAAGATATTACCTTTACTATTAGCCACAAAATGAAAACCCAATTTCTCCTGAAAAAAACAAGGTATAATCCCCCTGGATGCACAAAGTAGTAGTGATGGTATTCACGTTTTTTTAACACATGTCAAAGTTGCAAAATTGTGCTTCGGCATTAAGATTTGTTTTACCCTCAGGTGCAAAGGGGTTAAGACCCTACAGGACAATTTATTTTATTGGTGAATATTTGTATATATGTTTGTGTCTATATTATTAATAATAATTTCCTGCTAACAGAAGTGAGGGGAAATCTTCCCACTGGAGAGACACACCACAGAGCTTCTATCCCTTTTACACTGAGATTGATATACTAAAGGCAAATAGGGCATTCACTTTGCAAGGGAAGTGGTCCCAAAGCTTAGTGAACGAGTTGACTCTCTGTTGAGTACACACAAGAACCAAAAGAGAGGAGAGATGGGACTTTGGAGGTTGTCACTATAATTTCCCAAACAGCAACATGCAACAGTGGGATATGGATAAAATCAGTGTTTATTACAATACATCAGTATAAAAATGTTACATATAGAAAGTGTAACAATATATATATATATATAACACTGTGGACATAGCATTTGTAAGGTCGGCCTAGTTCCCGGTCGTCCTCATATAGGCAACCAGTATCGCATGAAGGCCCCTGAGTGAAGTAATACTCCTTTTCCACATAAAGATCGCAACGCATTTCGCTGCGTGCTTCTTCAGGCAATCCTAGTGGTTATTAGGCAAAAAGCTCAGTTAGCGTGGACCACATTGAGTATAAATTACAACATACATCTATTGTACAAAATAACTATCCAAATACCACTGTTCATATGCCTCTAAGTCAAAAATCCTAGCCATTATGGCTAATATTGGTAAACGCTCTGTTGACTTCCATCATCCAATGATGTGCAAGCGAAAATGGTGCATTTTTATTGCACATGATTGGGTATTCTTTGTAAAGTGGAACTTCGTCACATTCACTAAGCTCTGGGGCAAAGCCTTAAAGTGGCAAGTTCAACTTCCCTTGCATTTTTGCATTTAGTAAATCAACCCCATTGTGTTCAAGGCAAAAAAAGAGAGAAAATTGGCTGGAGTTGTTTTTTTTAAGCAGTCAATGTACATAAACCCTTAGAAACACTGTACAATATAATGTGATCCAAGGAGAGCCACAGACAGCTCATATTATGTAATGTCTATTTAGAACATATTCAAGGCAATAAAAGGGCTATTGGACACGTTTTGAGATGCATTTGAGTTATATTTGCCATGAGTTTACTACGTACTGACAGTAAGTTGTATGGAACCCCAGTACTAACCTTAACACTACCCTACAACATATCATGTATCTCTTGAATGGTGCCTCCAATACTATTCCCTTCAATAGTGTCAAGCCCTATATACTATTTTTTTTTTCCTATTCTTTGAGATATTAATAAAACAATGCAGTCTAAAGGTAAGCTAAAGCTATCAGAAAGTGACATCATCAGAGTGACGATGTAGCCCCCAAACTCTCAAGGGTAATATGAGGCTATGTATATTCAGTTCAGGAACATTATCTTGCATTTTCTTGCAATTTCAGTTAGGAGGAAAGATGTTGAAGGTTAGACTTAATGGAATGGAGACTGAGCATCTAAAACCAATTTGCCAACTTTACTTAGCATGTTAAAACAAATCTGTGATTTTGAATATCACATTTAGTGTGTGCAGGGACTACTTCACACATTCATTGAAGGTAGTAAGAATAATAGATTATAGATAGAACAGATGGGATTGGAACATAAGTAACGTGACTACATCATCTAATGAAACCAGTCAGATACTTTGTCTCTACATTTGTTGTATTTAGACATATGACATGAACAATAAGGACTGGCGGAAAAGAAAGTATTGTATGTGACAAAATCAGTTGGGTTCCCTGTTTTTTTACTTTAGAATATCAATAGCATTAGGCTTATTTGTTGTTATGCACATAGCTTTGTACTTTTTTAGACATGTTTGAATAGATCAGCCAGATTTTACTGCTGAAACCAATTTAAGAGACATCCTCGTGTCAGTTTATTATACACCCATACTACACAATTATTATTTGCAAGTATCAGTTTATTTTGTACAGTTCATTGAACCAGCAGTTGAACTTAGCTGGAAATATTCACTAACTAGGACAGATAAATCATAAATTATCACTCTTGATACACACACTAAGCTTACTGACTCAACACCTATTTAAAAATAAACTGGAGTTTCTGGGTATTACTTTATGCTGTAACTAAAACAACAAACCTCTATATCTGTGGCTGTCAGCTTATGAGCTAAAGGGGGACTCATATGTGGCCCTTGACATCACCAAAGGGCCCAACATTATATTCAATAAATGCAATGCTTGAAAGGACTGTCAGAAACTGCAGACCTAATAGAGGAAATGAGGATCAAGGTGTGGACATTTTTGGCTGGGGAAATGCTGCAGTAGACAATACAAAATGGGGAAGATGTTATATGAGGCTAGTAGAGCACAATGTTATTACCCTAAGCAATGTCCCCACTACAGACTACTGTCTGGGGGCCAAACATCATATGCCAAATGCCACATACGGGCTTAGGGCCACAGATTGTACACCAGGGCCCTCTATCAATAGAACCACAATCCTATATGACAAAAATACCTATAAAAAACATAATACATAAGCAGAAACATGATGTATTTATATACAGTGCTTGAAAAAGTACTCATACACCTTGAAATTTTCCACATTTTGTCATGTTACAACCAAAAACGTAAATGTATTTTATTGGGATTCTATGTGATAGACCAACACAAAGCAACACATAATTGTGAAATGGAAGGAAAATGATAAATGTTTTTCCAAATTTTTTTATAAATAAATATGCAAAAAGTGTGGCATGCAGCCCCCCCCCCCCCCCCGAGTCAATACTTTGTAGAACCACCTTTCTCTGCAATTACAGCTGCAAGTCTTTTTGGGGATGACTCTACCAACTTTACACATCTAGAGAGTGACATTTTTGCCCATTCATCTTTGCAAAATAGCTCATGCTCTGTCAGCTTGGATGGAGAGCATCTGAGCAGCAATTTTCAAGTCTTGCCACAGATTCTCAATTGGATTTTGGTCTGGACTTTGACTGGGCCATTCTAACACATGAATATACGTTGATCTAAACCATTCCATTGTAGCTCTGGCAGTTCGTTGTCCTGCTGGAAGGTGAACCTCCGCCCCAATCTCAAGTCTTTTGCAGACTCTAACAGGTTTTCTTCTAAGATTGCCCTGTATTTGGCTCCATCCATCTTCCCATCAACTTTGAAAAGCTTCCCTGTCCCTGCTGATGAACAGCATCCCCACAACATGATGCTGCCACCACCATGTTTCACAGTGGGGATGGTGTGTTCAGGGCGATGTGCAGTGTTAGTTTTCTACCACAAAGCGATTTGCTTTTAGGCCAAAATTTAAATTTTGGTCTCATCTGACTAGAGCACCTTCTACCACATGTTTGCTGTGTCCCCCTCATGACTTCTCACAAACTGCAAATGGGACTTCTTATGGCTTTCTTTCAACAATGACTTTCTTCTTGTCACTCTTCCATAAAGGCCAGATTTGTGGAGTGCATGACTAATAGTTGTCCTGTGGACAGATTCTCCCCCCTGAGATGTGGATCTCTGCAGCTCCTCCAAAGTTACCATGGGCCTCTTGGCTGTTTCTCTGATTAATGTTCTCCTTGTCAGGCCTCTCAGTTTAGGTGGATGGCCATGTCTTGGTAGGTTTGCAGTTTTGCCATACTCTTTCCTTTTTCAGATGATTGATTGAACAGCGCTTCGTGAGATGTTCAAAGCTTGGGATATTTTTTTATAACCAAACTCTGCTTTAAACTTCTCCACAACTTTATCCCTGACCTGTCTTGTGTGTTCCTAGGCCTTCATGATGCTTTTTGTTCACTAAGGTTCTCTAACAAACCTCTGAGGGCTTTGCAGAACAATTGTATTTATACTGAAATTAAATTACACACAGGTGAACCCTGTTTAATAATTAGGTGACTTCTGAAGACCATTGGTTCCCCTAGATTTTAGCCAAGGGTATCAGAGTAAAGGGGGCTGAATAAAAATGCCCGCCACACTTTTCAGTTATTTATTTGTAAAAAAAATGAAAAACCATTTATAATTTTCCTTTCAATTCACAATTATGTGCCACTTTGTGTCGGTCTATCACATAAAACCCCAATAGAATACATTTACATTTTTGGTTGAAAAAATGTGCAACATTTCAAGGGGTATGAATACTTTTTCAAGGCACTGTATTCATGCTTATGTTCCTTATGGCCCTCTTCAACCATGTCCAAAACAGATGCATGGAAGTACTGTTTGCTATGGCCTACTCATACAGCAGCAACATTACCAAACAATAGGCATTCTTTTGACTGACCCACCTAAGTTATTGTCACATCAGCAGTTTTGCACCTCTATTCCCCAAAAATTAGCAGGCATGCTAGTTCCATAGCTTGTGCTGTTACCTGTTATGCCACAGGACTTCTGTTTAAGACTGGGTATCCACCTGCTGTTGATTCAGTTAACTACACACCAAGCCCAGTCAGGCCATCTCCCTTTCTTTTTAGGCCTCTTTCACATGGGGCATGTTAGTTTTGACGGACTCCGCTTGATCATCGGGGATCGATCCGTTGATCTGCGCTGAGCAGGCGGATGACAGGTCCGTCTCCGCTCACTGTGCTGAGACCTGTCAGAGCCCTGCTGTCCTCTATGGGAGATCAGATGAAAACGGATCCACCTGTCCCTTTTCATCCGATCCCATCCGACAGATGAATGGAAAATCGGGTTTCCATGTCACCGCTGACACCCGTCGCTCCATAGAGGTGAATGGAGCGTCCGATCAGGTCCCCCTGAAAATTGGACAGGCGGACCTGATTGGACAGCATGTGTGAAAGGGGCCTAAAGCTGGGCTCATTGTCTCAGACATTGTCTGAGAAACAACTAGTGTTCCTAGCACCAGGTTCCCCAGTCAATTTAAATTTTCAATTCCCAATGTTCTCCATGTTTCATAGTAGAGAAGATGCCTGGTGACCCCCAATGCCTACTTTGCTTACTGAGTATTCCAAGCGACCCTTTGACTCTTAGTGCCCTTTCTGAAAGGATTCCTATTCCTAGTGTCCCCCAGTAAAGAAGATTCCCTGTATCACCCAGTGTTTCCTCGTGAAGAAGATTCCAAGTGACCCCCGCTGTTCCTTGTGTTCCAGACTTTCTGAGAGGATTCTGGTGACCCTGAAATCCCCCTTGTTCCTAGTGATTGTTTGCAAGTGTCTCCCAGTGTCTCTTCCAGGGTGACCTTGGTACTCCTACTGTTCTTTATGGACCTTGCTTTGTGCACTGGTGCATAGTTATGTTGGAACAGGAAGGGGCCATCTCCAAACTGTTCGCACAAAGTTGGGAGCATGAAATGGTCCAAAATGTTTTGTTTTATTGACGCCCTAAGAGTTCCCTTCACTGGAACTAAGGGACCAAGACCAACCCCTGAAAACAACCCCACACCATACCCCCCCTCTATCAAATGATTTGGACCAGTGCATAATGAAAAGTCCACAAAGACATTCCCATAGACACACTCCCAAACTTTGTGGACAGCCTTCCCAAAAAAGTTGAAGCTGTTATAGCTGCAAAGGGTGGGCCAACCCAATATTTAACCCTACAGACTAAGACTGGGATGCCATTAAAGTTCATGTGCGTGTAAAGGCAGGTGTCTCAATACTTTTGGCAATATTATTATTATTATTATACAGGATTTACATAGCGCCAACAATTTACGCAGCGCTTTACAACTTGAGGGTAGACAGTACAAATACAATACACTTAATACAGTAGGAATTAGAGGGCCCTGCTCGTTAGAGCTTACAATCTAAAAGATTTATGGGGGCTCCTCCTCGTGAGCTGCCAGTCCCACTACCCTGACCTAGTTCAACAGCTAGACTCATGGATCATGCAGCGTATAATTTTTATTACCTTATGTCTAATTATGCAATTGATGGATGGGGAACTCATATTATGTATTTATAAGAATTTTTATTATTAATTGTGCTTTGCTTCTTTGGATCATTTTTGTGACCATTTGTATGTAATGTATAATTATTTGTAATAAATGATAACTTTATTCATTACCCTATTGATCATTATCTATCAATGTTATTTTTTGAAACAATGTTTTTATTAATTTTTTTGAAACAAATACAAAAGTGATACATAGTATAAAGTATATTGAGTTACAATACAACTGTTAGCGGACATTGGGTTAGCGCGCCTCAGAAACACTATATGGTCGACGTATATTTTGCATATAGATACAGATAATGTCACATGTTATTTATGAAACCAAATTTCCCACTCTTTAGTATACCTTTTGTGGGAGAGTGTATTTAATGCTATCGCCTTTTCATACTGGCTATTCAGGTTTGTTTTTTCAATAATTTCTGAAATGTTTGGGGTCATTTGGGATTTCCACTTGGAAAGAATTGTGGATCTCGCCACTAGGAGAATATGGGTTACTACCGTGCGGAATTGGGGTGGGTATTCCTCTATTCCAATGTTCAGCAACGCCAGTGCTGGGTTGGGGCATTTGAGCATCCCTGTACATTTTGATATAAGTTGGAAGACCTGTGTCCAGAAGCTTGTTAGGGATGGGCATCCCCATAATATATGCATCAGATTTCCCACTTGTCCACATTTCCTCCAACACTTTTCTGAGTTGTTTGGATCTATTTTTGCCATCCTGTAGGGGGTAAAGTAATACCTATTTGTAATTTTTAGTGTCATTTCCCAGTGGGAAGTGCAGTGTGACGCCTGAGTTATGGTGTTTAGCACTTTTTTCCATGCCACTTGAGTGTATGTTTGGCCCAGATCCATCTCCCATTTTTCCATAGATGTGGATTTTGAGAAATTCGATGCATTTTGTAGTAATTTGTAAAATAAAGAGGTTCCTTTGACTTTGGGGTTTGGATCATTATAATATTCCCATGCTTTAGGATGTGTTAGTAGGTTTTTATATGGGTGTTTCCCCATAAAGTGTGTTATTCTGATCAGGGTGAAAGTTGTACTCTGGTTTAGTTTGTATTCTGCCATGATGTCGTCTACTCTTTTGATCCCTACTTGGTTGTATAACTGTTTAATTTCTGTGAGACCCGCAGTGTGTAAGGGTTTGGTATCTAGCATGGGGATCATGAGTTCTAGGATGTGAATTGGTGTGTTGACTAATAATGCTAGGTCCTGAATGTTGTGTTTATCAGAGAGGTGCCTCCAAGCCTTGATGGAGGATTGTGTTGTTATTGGGAGGGATTTCAAATCCCATTTCTTCCATAGGTCAGTAGTTAGCATTTGTAACAGATTGTCTATTGGGCATTGGGATGATTCAATTTCTACCCATAGTGGTGTTTCTCCGTTCCCCATCCAATTTTATATTTGGGCTAATTGTGTCGCCCAGTAATAATTTTGTAGGACTGGCAGTCCGGCTCCTCCTGCTTTCTTGTTTTTAGTGAGAGGGAGTTGTGCACATCTTGCTTTTTTTCCGGCCCATATAAATTTATGGAGTGCTGTCTGTAATGGTTTAATTTGCTTATTTGGGATTGGGACGCTTAAGTTCCTGAAGAGGTAGGTTATTTGTGGTAGTATGGTCATTTTGTATGCTGCAATTTTGCCCCCCCAGGACAGGTTGATAGGTGAAAGCCTATTTAGTTCCAGGGTTAGTTTGTTCATTAGAGGAGCTATGTTGAGTGTGATTATCTTGGTGATTGGGGTTGTAATATTTATCCCTAGATATTTGATTCCTCTGGTAGCCCAGGGAAAGGGTGTTTGCGTCATGAGATAAGATTTGTCTTCGCTGCTGATTCCCAGGTTTAGAACTTCCGATTTGGTTGTGTTTACCTTGTAATAGGAGATGTCTCTGAATTTGTTGAGCATATTGTATGCGGCTGTCAGAGATCTTAAGGGTTTTGATAGCATCAGGATTATGTCATCCGCAAATAAGCTAATTTTGTGGTGGTGGCCTTTGATGTTAATACCTGAAATTTCTTTTGAGGCTCTAATGGCTTCTGCTAAAGGCTCAATGACTAGATTAAATATTGTGGGTGAAAGTGGGCATCCCTGACGAGTACCATTTGTTATTTGGAATTGTTTAGATAGTATACCAGATGTATAAACTTGTGCTGTTGGTTGAGTGTATAGTGATAATATAGCAGATCTGATGTGGCCTTGGAATCCAAACTTTGTTAGCACCTGTTGCATATATAGCCAGTGCACTCTATCGAACGCCTTCTCTGCATCCAATGTGAGGAGCAGAGAAGGCGTTCGGTTCCTGTTTGCAAAGTCAATTATATTTATTATTCTTCTTACCGCATCCGAGGTTTGCCTCCCCTCCACAAATCCTGTTTGGTCCCTTTTTATTAGTATGGGGATTATTTTCGTCAGTCTTTTGGCTATCAATTTTGCAAAGATTTTTGTGTCTGAGTTTAGCAATGAGATCGGGCGAAAATTGGGGGGGGTAGTTGGGTCTTTTCCCGGTTTGGGGAGGGTGACCACATATGCCGCCAGCATCTCGGGTGGCATCGCTGTGTCTTCTATTGCTTTAGTAAAGATCTTTACCAGGTGGGGGGTGAGTTCCTGGCTGTATAGTTTGTAGTACTCATTCGGGAACCCGTCGGGTCCCAGTGATTTACCTAGGGGAAGTTGGGTGATTACTTGCTTTAATTCCTTTTCAGTTAGTGGCCCATTGAGTGTTTCTAGTTGGTCCTCTGTGAGTGTCGGGAGATTTAGTGTGGATAAGAACTCTTGGATTCCCTCCCTTGGTTGGGGAGTGTCAGGATCCTCCTTTAGGTTATATAGCGCACTATAGTAATCTGCAAATTCATCTGCTATAGCTTGAGGGTGTGTTATTTTTTGTGGTGTTGTTTTAGCGTTTAGATATTTTATTCTGGATTTGGCCTGTTTGACTTTGATCTGGTTAGCTAGTATCTTTCCTGCTTTGTTTGGCTGACTGTATGATGTGGTTTTTAGTTTTTTTAGTAGTTTGTCATGTTGGTCTGCTAGTAACACTCTGAGTTGATTCCTCAACTGTGTCAGTGAATTGGATAGAGTTACTGAGCTTTGTTGTTTGTTCAACACCTCCATTTCGTGTATTTCTCTAAGGACCTTTGTGAGTTTAGCATTATAAATCTTCTTTGCTCTAGAACTTTGTTGAATGCAGATGCCTCTCATGAAGGCCTTATGTGCATTCCACAAGGTCCACACATTGGAGACTGAGTTCTCATTTATTTGAAAGAAATCTTTCAGCTTTTGGGATACAACCTTCCCGTGTTCTGGATCCTGTAGGATCTTGGTGTTGCATCTCCATATCTGGGATTTTTCCAATCTGGCCCCCTCCTCCACTGACATTGTTATAGGCGCGTGGTCCGACCATGTGATGTCATTTATGGTGGAGGAGGTTACCTTCCGGAGCAATCCCAGATCTGATACGAACATGTCAATCCGTGTATATACCCGATGTCTGGAGGAGTAGAAGGTAAAATCCCTCTCAGAGATGTGCATGCACCTCCATACATCATACATATTTTCTCTATGAAACAAATGCATAAGGGGTTTTGGCTTCCCTTTTTCTCTTGACGTGGAGTCCATACTTGGGTCACACGTCAGGTTGAAATCCCCACATATCAAAGTATTACCATACCTACACTCTGGCAGTCTCTTGAGCAGTCTATTCAGGAAACGTATCTGATGTGTGTTCGGAGCATATAAGTTCACCAATGTCATAGGGGTTTCGTTGATATCACATTCTAGAACAATATATCTTCCATCTGGGTCCAGAGATGATGATTTTAGCTTAAAGGTTACTGTATTTTTGATTGCCAGCATCACTCCTCTCTTCTTCTGTGGGTGGTTAGCTAGGAAGACATGTGGATAGTCTCTGTGTTCACATTTAGGGTGATCCTTGGCTCGAAAGTGTGTCTCCTGTACGCAGATTATATCTGCATTTGCAAAGCGTGCCTCTCTCCAGAGGGAAAATCTCTTTGCTGGGTTGTTGAGACCGTTGGCATTGAGTGATAGAAATTTAATGGTCATCGTTG
>BLSH010419374.1:14925-30235 GCA_018402905.1 Glandirana rugosa
AGTCTTAGGTCTTTGTAGTCACATCGTGACCTACTTTCTACGTATATATACAGTTGTGCTCATACGTTTACATACCCTGGAAGAATTTATGATTATTTGGCCATTTTCAGAGAATATGAATGATAAAACGAAAACTTTTCTTTCACTCATGGTTAGTGTTTGCCTGAAGCCATTTATCATCAATCAACTGCATTTACTCTTTTTAAATCATAATGAAAGTTTACATACCCCAGTGATTTTGTCCTGATAACATGCACTCAAGTTGACACAAAGGGATTTGAATGGCTATTAAAGGTAACCATCCTCACCTGTGATCTGTTTGCTTGTAATTAGTGTGTGTGTATAAAAGGTAAATGAATTTCTGGACTCCTGACAGACTCCTGCATCTTTCATCCAGTGCTACACTGATGTTTCTGGATTCTGAGTCATGGGGAAAGCAAAAGAATTGTCAAAGGATCTGCGGGGAAAGGTAGTTGAACTGTATAAAACAGGAAAGGGATATAAAAAGATATCCAAGGAATTGAGAATGCCAATCAGCAGTGTTCATTCTCTAATCAAGAAGTGGAAAATGAGGGGTTCTGTTGAAACCAGCCGACGGTCAGGTATACCAACTAAAATTTCAGCCACAACTGCCAGGAAAATAGTTTGGGATGCAAAGAAAAACCCACAAATAACTTCAGGACTTTTTAAAAACATGGGGTGTGGATGTTTCAAGATGCACAAAAAGGAGGCACTTGAAAAAGATGGGCTGCATGGTCGAGTCCCCAGAAGAAAGCCATTACTACGCAAATCCCACAAAGTATGCCGCTTACAATACACCAAACAGCACAGAAACAAGCCTCAAACCTTCTGGCACAAAGCCGTTTTGAGTGATGAGTTCAAAATTGAGCTTTTGGTCTCATCACTCATCAAAAGGCTTATCTGCAGTAAGAGCTCTGAAATTGTGGAAAAGGCTCCTTCAGAGTCCTTTTACCCCCTTTCTTCCCAGTCTGATTTTCAGCTTTTAATGAAATGCATCATGTGAAATTTTCATCTTTTTTCACAGAAATAGAGTTTTCATTTGGTGATATTTAATCACCACTGGGTTTTTTATATTTTTCTAAATTAAATAAAAAAGCCTGGACATTTTTAAAAAACAAAAAAGCATTTTCCCTTGTTTCTGTTATAAAATTTTACATATAAATAGTCTTTCTTCATACATTTAGGCCAAAATGTATTCTGCTACATTTTTGGTTAAAATAACATAAATCAATGTATATTATTTACATTGTAGGAAAGTTATAGCGTCCACAAACTTTGGTATATACAGTATCTCACAAAAGTGAGTACACCCCTCACATTTTTGTAAATCTTTTGTTATATCTTTTCATGTAACAACACTGAAGAAATGACACTTTGCTACAATGCAAAGTAGCGAGTGTACAGCTTGTATAACAGTGTAAATTTGCTGTCCCCTCAAAATAACTCAACACACAGCCAATAATGTCTAAACCACTGGCAACAAAAGTGAGTACACCCCTAAGTGAAAATGTTCAAATTGGGTCCAAAGTGCCAATATTTTGTGTGGCCACAATTATTTTCCAGCACTGCCTTAACCCTCTTGGGCATGGAGTTCACCAGAGCCTCAGAGGTTGCCACTTGAGTCCTCTTCCACTCCTCCATAATGACATCATGGACATGGAGCTGGTGGATGTTAGAGACCTTGCGCTCCTTCACCTTCCATTTGAGGATGCCCCACAGATGTTCAATAGGGTTTAGGTCTGGAGACATGCTTGGCCAGTCCATTGCCTTTATCCTCAGCTTCTTTAGCAAGGCAGTGGTCACCTTGGAGGTGTGTTTGTGGTCCTTATCATGTTGGAATACCGCCCTGCGGCCCAGTATCATGCTCTGCTTCAGTATGTCACAGTACATGTTGGCATTCCTGGTTCCCTCAATGAACTGTAGCTCCCCAGTGCTGACAGCATTCATGCAGCCCCAGTCCATGACACTCCCACCACCATGCTTGACTTTAGGCAAGACACACTTGTCTTTCTACTCCTTACCTAGTTGTTGCCACACACACTTAACACCATGTGAACAAAATATGCTTATCTTGGTCTCATCAAACCACAGGACATGGTTCCAGTAATCCATTACCTTAGTCTGCTTCTCTTCAGCAAACAGTTAGTGTGCTTTCTTGTGCATCATCATTAGAACAGCTTCCTTCTGCTACAACAGCCATGCAGACCAATTTGATGCAGTGTGCGGCATATTGTCTGAGCACTGACAGGCTGACCCCCCCACCCCTTCAACCTTTGCAGCTTGGAGGTGTGTTTGGGGTCATTATCATGTTGGAATACTGCCACACGGCCCAGTCTCTATAGGGGGGAGATCATGCTCTGCTTCAGTATGTCACAGTACATTTATGGTTCCCTCAATGAACTGTACCTCCACAGTGCCAGCAGCATTCATGCAGCCCCAGACCATGACACTCCCACCACCATCATAATTTTTTTTTTACATACTGTCACCAGTGCAGTACAGCGTTATGCATATATGTATCAGGTGTGGTGGGGATCAGGGACACTGACTGGTGAAAGTATGTAATTAACCTTTTTTTTACACTTTTTTTTACACACTGTGACCAGAGCAATACAGTGTGTAGCATAGTAGCACTGTACTACTCTGGGGTAGTGATCAAGACTTGATTGTTTATACCAGTGAATTTCACTGTTATATCAACCATATTTACTGAATTAAACTGATTCATTTAGTGTGTTTTGTTGTGATTGGTCAGATCTAATCACATGGTACAGATGGTCTGTGAATGGCCCTGTCTGTACCATGTGATCAGTGTGACCAATCATAGCTAGCAACACAATTGGACACAATGAATGGCATGAAAGGAAGCCATCCATTGTTTACTATTGTCATGTGATCTGCTGTGATTGAGCAATCACATGGTACCCACAGCGAGGCGGTTATTCATTTTTTGTCTGCTGGTTGAACTACAAAAACATATTTTTCACCTTAATTATTTAACTATGATTGGTGTCATATTGTATTGTATTGTTATAATACATTTATGCTGAGTTGCATTGGTTGCATAATGAACTAAACTGTGCCACCTTGAACTTTGGGTTATAGAAAAACATCAACAAAGAGAGGATGTTATTGTATTTTATTAATATACCTAGGCCTACAGGAAAACAAACTGGATCAGACAGATCAGTATTTATTGTGGAAGATTGATTGACACGCTTGAAACTTAAGAGTGTATTGGATTTGGAAACCTTGCTGAACTGTGCCTGAACCGCATTAAATTGCAAGTTTGGATTTTCAAGAGTTAGTCTTTTGCTGAAGTGAACTCTTAGCGGTATTTTTTACCATAGCATAGCAGGAAACCTTACTGTTTCTTGTTCTCTTAAACAACCAGACATACATTTTACACTTTATTGACTACTACAGTGACCATAAAAAGATGGCAGATATACACAGATTGGAAGAAATACGTGAAAGGGAAGGCAAAATTTGCTTCTTTCAACATGTGAACAATAAAACTTAGGCAGCAACAGGTAAAGTCCAATCACATAAATTTCACAATCCTCTCCTATATTGATTGAGGTGATTGTAGCCGTATTAGTGCAATAGTGCCAGAGAAAATTGAGTACTGTCCGTGATACTTTTTTATTTGCACTAACATAAACATTTTTCAGGACAAGCTTTCGGGGTATCTCCCCTTCTTCAAGGTCCAAGCAGTACTCCTTGGACCTTGAAGAAGGAGAGATACCCCGAAAGCTTGTCCTGAAAAATGTTATGTTGGTGCAAATAAAAAAGTATCATGGACAGTACTCAATTTTCTCTGGCACAATCCTCTCCATAATACTTCTTCCCTCTTTACATTTGGCATTGCATATAATGAGTGGAATGTTACTAGCATGCCCAAATTCATTGGCTTTTGTTTTTTAGTTTTTGAACATCCGTTCATGCAGTACCAAGGAGATTTGTTTGGCCTCAACTGATCCAAGTGCTTTCCAAGATGTATTTCTCTAGGCAGTTTAAAACAGTGTTTCTCAAATCCAGTTCTCAAGGCGCTTCAACAGGTCATGTTTTCAGGATTTCCCTCAGATGAAACGGATGTTGTGATTACTAAGGCAGTAAAACTGATCAAATAATCTGTGCAAAATAATGGAAAGCCTGAGTTGAGAAACACTGGTTTAAACAGCCTCACTTGTCCATTTTTCAGTTTCCAATGCTTGGAGTCACTGGTGTAGGCTTACATCTCTAGTACCTCCGCTATCAGCCATCTAGAGAGTATTGAGAATGAATGATTTACCCTACATTTGCTGCAAAACTTAAGTTCACAAGTTTGAAAACTGGCCCGCTTCTACATTGGGCTTTACATTTAGGTAATCTGCACTGTATCATAAATATTTCTTTAAATCCCTGTTATTAATTATCACTACATATATATATATATATATATATATATATATATGTATATATATAAAATAAAAAATATACTAATCATAATAAAAAAAAGATCAGTTGGCTTCTATTAAACATACAAAATAAACCCACCCCCCCAAAAAAGCCACCTCCTGAATCCTATTTCACAATACTCAGTATCTATTTAGCCCTATTCTCTAAATATTCCACTCATAAAATGCAGGTGAGAGCAAACACCCCCTGGCTGTGTTTCTTTATATCTGGCTATATTGTTAATCCTTTTTATTTGTTCTTTTTACCTTCACTCAGTAACTCAATAAATGTATGTCATTTCATAGATGCTAACCATTTTCCCATGCTAACTTTCCAAAGTATCCTCCCACATATACATTATTTATTTTATCCCACACCTGTTATCTACTTTCTGAAGCCATTCCTTCATACTAGGGATTTTTGGTGTATGCCAATACTTTGGGATCAAGCCTTTGACCACGTTTAACAGATGGGGAGGAGGGATTTCTTATACCGGGTCACCAATATTTCAATGGTATGGAACAAAAATCTTCAGGGCTCCACAGGAATCTGCTTACCCATTATTTCTTGACATTTTTAGCTATTTTATGGCCGAAGACCTATATTATTCGGCAATGTACATGCACATATGTGGAAAAGTTTCAGGAGAGTCACATCTCCTCCAACATAGGAACAGGAATTCCTTTTATAGCACTATATAACTATAGGAGCCGTAAATAATGTGTTAACTACTAATTAGACATACACCCTATAATATAGTAGCAAATCAACATAAAGAGGTGTTTTCTTCAGCATAAATAAAAAAACTTCTCTTGGTCACTGATCTAAGATCAACAACACAATGCAAACAACACCAGTCAAGAGAAGTAATGAGCCACGCATGGCTCCCAGGCAGCCACACTTTTCTGAAGGTAGAGAGTTTCAGAGCTTTTCCAAATAAGTTTCACTGGTCTACTTCTCATTCAACACAATCACTGGGTTGTTCGTACCTCCCTATAATGCCCACCTGGTTTCCACTGCTCCTTAAAGCGAAGCTCCACCCAAAAGGGGAAGCTTCGCTTGTCTGCCTCCTGGTTTTGACAGGTACCCACTCCCACTTCCTGCTGAGTTTGCCACGGCAAACTCAGCCAGAAGTTCAGCCCTCGCTGCAGCTGGCCCATTGACAAAGCGCAGTGTGATTCATGCATGTGCAGTAGGAAACTGGCTTTGAAGCCGCAAGGCTTCACTGCCTGTTAACCTTACCCAAGATGGTGGTGCCAGCACCCGATTCAAGAATTGGCTTGGGTAAGGACACTGCGGTATCAGGACAGGTGAGTGCCCTAATAATAAAAGTCAGCAGCTACAGTATTTGTAGCTGCCGACTAAGTTTTATGGTAGGGGGAGGAGGGGGCTGGAGCTTCGCTTTAAAATGACCCACAGCCTAAACACTGGTGAGAAATATGTCCCATCCAGGGCTATTCTCTGGAGCCCTGTACACAGGTTATGTTTTATTTAACTTTCTTTGTATTGTAGTCCAATAATCTACAGGTGCAGAACTTCTTTTAAACGCATCAAAATCATTTTCATCAGATTTACAGCAATATACAAATACTCAAATTTATTTTCTAACATGCTTCATTGTGCCACAAGCACTTAGAACGTTTTGTGTTTCTCTTGGAAGTGAAATGCAAGGCAACTGACAGGAAAGCATTTTAAAAATGAGAAAAAATAATTTGAAATATCCTTTGTGCGTTTCCTGACAGATAGAATAAACAGCAGTGTTAACAAATATAAAGACATTTATGTTCTGTTGAGAATGCAGCAAACAAATCACTAACTGGAATGAACTAGAGCAGAAGAACATTGAATATGGCCTTGAACATCACACATCATTAAATCTCAGTATTATTCTTACACAAGAATGTAGTTTGCATAGGAGGAAGAGAAGTACGTAGGTGCACTTATATAAGTAGGTGTGCGCATTACATCTTTGGATGAGAATATTTAAATGACACAAATATGGCCAAGAGACACTTGCAGAGTGTAGAATATTAGTCAACAGCAAGAACACAGTAAATTTAAATCTAAGAGGTACTCTGAATTGTATGAGTTTTAGTGAAGGTAAATTAATGGGAAAATGAAAATGTCTGTGTCAGTGGTCTTGAAGATAGTTATTGAATACAAAACAGCCAGATAAAAATATGCAGGGAAACAGGCAAATTTTGTTGCTGCAGAAAATATACAAAAAAGGATTAAACTTAGGCCAAACTTTCTCAAATGTGAAAAAGGAAAGGTTGGGACTTTAAATGAGGTATGTATGATGAGACTTCAAACATTAAATCAAAATAATATTGATGTGTTTATTCACTGAAACACACAACAATGACATGCAACAGTGGATACATAAAAATATGATAAATACATAACGGCACATTGTAACCATATACATATAGATGTCAGCTTATAACATTGTTCATAAAAATGATCCTCCATGGAATGGAACCCTTAAAACACAAGGCTGGTCCTCAAGGGGAGCATATTGCTTCTAATATAAGCCTGACGTGTTTCATGGCAATAATGCCACTCTTCAGGGGCGGATGTGTAGTAAAATTGTATCTGTAAAGAGACATGGGAATATTACAAAAATTCTTCTAATGATGCAACCCAACTAAGGGAAGCTATAACATTGGATGGAGGTTAAAAATCCTCAACTGCATACATAGGCAGCATATAGAGGTACAGTATCTCACAAAAGTGAGTACACTCCTCACATTTTTGTAAATATTTTATTCTATCTTTTCATGTGACAACGTTGGAGAAATTACACTTTGCTACAAGGTAAAGTAGCGAGTGTACAGCTTATATAACAGTGTACATTTGCTGTCCCCTCAAAATAACTCAACACACAGCCATTAATGTCTAAACCACTGGCAACAAAAGTGAGTACACTCCTAAGTTAAAATGTCCAAATTGGGCCCAAAGTGTCAATATTTTGTACGGCCACCATTATTTTTCAGCACTGCCTTAACCCTCTTGGGCATGGAGTTCATCAGAGCTTCCCAGGTTGCCACTAGAGTCCTCTTCCACTCCTAAATGACGACATCACGGAGTTGGTGAATGTTAGAGACCTTGCACTCCTCCAACTTCTGTTTGAGGATGCCCCGCAGATGCTCAATGGGGTTTAGGGCTCGAGACATGCTTGGTCAGTCCATCACCTTTATCCTCAGCTCCTTTAGCAAGGCAGTGGTCGTCTTGGAGGTGTGTTTGGGGTCATTATCATGTTGGAATACTGCCATGCGGCCCAGTCTCTGAAGGGAGGAGATCATGCTCTGCTTCAGTATGTCACAGTACATGTTGGCATTTATGGTTCCCTCAATGAACTGTAGCTCCACAGAGCCGGCAGCATTCATGCAGCCCCAGACCATGACACTCCCACCACCATGCTTGACTTTAGGCAAGACACACTTGTTTTTGTACTCCTCACCTGGTTGCCGCCACACATGCTTGACACCATCTGAACCAAATAAGTTTATTTTGGTCTCATCAGACCACAGGACATGGTTCAAGTAATCAGTTGTCTTCAGCAAACTATTTGCAGGGTTTCTTGTGCATCATCTTTAGAAGAGGCTTCCTTCTGGGATGACAGCCATGCAGACCAATTTGATGCAGTGTACAACATATGGTCTTAGCACTGACAGGCTGACCCCCCACCCCTTCAACTTCTGCAGCAATGCTGGCAGCCCTCATATGTCTATTTCACAAAAACAATCTCTGGATATGACGCTGAGCATGTGCACTCAACTTCTTTGGTCGACCATGGCGAGGACCGTTCTGAGCAGAACCTGTCCTGTTAAACCTCTGTATGGTCTTGGCCACTGTTCTGTAGCTCAGTTTCAGGGTCTTGGTAATCTTCTTATAGCCTAGGCCATCTTTATGTAGAGTAACAATTCTTTTTTTCAGATCCTCAAAGGGTTCTTTGCCATGAGGAGCCATGTTGAACTCGCACTGACCAGTATTAGAGAGTGAGAGCGATAACACCAAATTTAACACACCTGCTCCCCATTCACACCTGAGACCTTGTAATACCAACAAGTCACATGACACAGTTGTGAGAAAATGGCTAATTGGGCCCAATTTTGGACATTTTCATCTAGGGGTGTACTCACTTTTGTTGCCAGCGGTTAATTAATGTCCAATTAATGGCTGTGTGTTGTGTTATTTTGAGGGGACAGCAAATTTACACAGTTATACAAGCTGTACACTCACTACCTTCACATTGTAGCAAAGTGTCATTTCTTCAGTGTTGTCACATGAAAAGATATAATAAAATATTTACAAAAATGTGAGGGGTGTACTCACTTTTGTGAGATACTGTATTTAGGCTGAAGTATGTAGGCACAAATGTCTGCGCCGGGAGCTGAGGTTGAGTCCGTGATGACACAGAGACCAGATGGTGATTGTGACCATCATAAGGAAAGAGCTCCAATCTAGGTAAAATGATAAAGTATAGTGAAACCCAAATGGGCTACAATAAGAAAGGACCCTGCACTAACTGAGGTGACAGTAAGAGTGAAAAGATGGCACATGTATGCCTCAGAAGTGAGAGAAAGTAAGTGAAAGTTGCAGATATAGCAGAGAGTGGAGTGATATGACCGGGTGACTGGTTAAGGATGTGATGAGGCAGATGGTGCACAGTGCTAAATTGTATAGGGAGGATACTTACAACAGATGAGAAATGTGTGTGTTCCCGGCATCACCCACAAGACCCATCCAGCGACACACAAGCTGACATGAAAGGGAGGTGCCTGGGTCAGAGCAGCAACCGCCACTCATTTGAGGCCAGGTGTGCCACCCCATTGGTCAGCCATGATGGAATGAGCACGCCTCGGCATGACATTGCCACAAGGATGCTCAGTGTATGGGGCGGCTGCGTATCGCCGATGCGCAGAGGGGGAGAACCCACCCACACCCCCCGCACCAACACTCAGTGGGTGAGGAGGGAATGGGAGAGGCACCTGTGAGCATCGCAGCTCCCAGAAACGCAGGCAAGGACTAGCTCAATATTATCCCAACACAGACCATAGCACAGGACATACAGTCAAGCCAATAACATAATATAGAACAATGGTGATATGCTAACAACCACCAAGTGTGATCCATCATGGATGTTATAGAACAATCTGAAAGAAGTAATTTGCCTAGACATAGGTCATCAACACAACCTCCAAACCTATATTAGAACCAAAAAAGGAAAGGGGGTGGGACTTTAAATGAGATACATGTCGCCATGTATCTCCATCCCTGTATTTCAAAATGAAAAAGAAAAGGTTGGGATTTTAAATGAGGTGTGTATGATGAGACTTCAAATATTAAATCAAAATAATATGGATGTGAAACACACAACAATGATATGCAACAGTGGATACATAAAAATATGATAAACACATACAGTAACAGCACATTGTAACCACTGTGGCATTATGAAAGGCAAGGTGAATGATGGATGTTATGTTTCACCTCACATTCGTTCACTTACAGGAAACTAAGGTAGAATCTGGTCCGTGTTTTACCAGCCACCTTGGCAAGGTTGGTTCCGGACCAGATTTTGTGGTCCACTTGTGTTCACCAACAGGTGGTATAAAGGAAACAGGTCTGGATCAGAGGATAGCTCTTGACCTGGACTCAGGAAGCCAAAGCCTGAGAGAGCTGCTGAACTGAACTTTGCTTTGTGACTGAAACATAAAGTTGAGTTAGGAAAACTGGACATGTTTAGCTAGTGCCTGGATGGCAAGGATTCATTTTCTGTTTTGTTTATTTGATTATTACACGCATCCTTGTAAATAAACCTGGCTATAAGTCAGATTTTAAGAAAATCTGCATTTAGACTACCTTTTTCCCAGGGAAGGTGATCCCCATTGAGTTAACTCCGCCACACATGGTAGATTTTCGGCAGGCATCTTCCTAAACAAGTGGAAAGATGGAGGATGTGTTAAAAGCCCTCTTCCAGGCCACTGAAACCCAGTAGGAAACCAATTGCCAGGTTGGACAGGCCACTGCAGTGCAGCAGGAGGCAAATCACCAGCAGCACAAGGCAAATTGCCAGGCCATTGCAGCCCAGCAGGAGGCGTATCGCCAGGTCATTGCAGCCCAGCAGGTGGTGAATCGCAAGGTCATTGCAGCCCAGCAGGAAATGAATCGCCAGTTTGTGTAGGCCCTGCTGGAGTTAGTTAAAGAAGGGGTCCGCAAGTCCTTTGCTGGTGGAACAGAAAACAATCCGTGCCAGCTATTTCCTGCAGAAGATGACACCTGCAAATGATGTGGAATGTACCTAGCAACTTTTTAAAGAGTCGCTGTTTGAGAAGGATGGCAAAAAGAGCAATGGGCAGGACTGCTAGCGCCCTTTTATACAGGAGAACTCAAAAGGCCTATTATGACCTGGAACCAGATGCTGCCCAAGATTATGAGACACTGACAGCCAAAATGCTTGCACGCATGGTCATCACCATTCCAGTCCAGGCTCAATGGGTGCATTGGTGGTCATACAGTACTGACAAGCCACCCCGCTCCCAAATGTTTGACTTGATACACCTCACCAAGAAATGGCTGCAGCCAGAGACTTTGCTGGGCCCTAAGATTGTGGAGCGTATGGTCATGGACCATTATTTACGGGTAGAGTTGAGCGAACCCGGATTGTAAAGTTCGGGTCCGTACCGGACTTTAGGGTGTCCGTGCCCCAAACCCAGACATTTGAAAAAAAGTCTGGGTTCGGTTTCGGTATTCGGGTATTTTTGGTGCCTTTTCTATAGCTGCTGGGCAGCCAATCAACAAGCTTTTCACTAGTTTGCCCTTAGAAGCCATCACAGCCATGCCTACTAATGGCATGGCTGTGAATGGCTAGGGCATCATGTGACCCAGCCTCTATATGAGGCTGGAGTCACGTAGCGCCGCGTGTCAGATCATCTCAGACTAGAGTAGGGAGAGCTTCATGGCGGTGCTGTGAGGGAAAGATTAGTGTTCAGAACCATCTTATAGTGCATTAGGGAGACGTTCCTGTCTGTGCTGTGAAGGAGACATTAGCATTTAGAACCATATTATAGTGCATTAGGGAGACGTTCCTGTTGGTGCTCTGAGGGAGAGATTATCATTCTAAAACCATCTAATACTGCGTTAGGGACAGGTTCCTGTTGGTGCTCTGAGGGAGAGATTATCATTCTAAAACCATCTACTACTGCATTAGGGAGAGGTTCCTGTTGGTGCTCTGAAGGAGAGTTTATCATTCTAAAACCATCTCCTACTGCATTAGGGAGAGGTTCCAGTTGGTGCTCTGAGGGAGAGTTTATTGTTCTAAAACCATCTACTACTGCATTAGGGAGAGGTTCCTGTTGGTGCTCTGAGGGAGAGTTTATCATTCTAAAACCATCTCCTACTGCATTAGGGAGAGGTTCCTGTCGTTGCTGTGAGGGGGAGATTATTGTTCTATAATCATCTCATACTGCAGTAGGGACAGGTTGCTGTCTGTGCTGTGAAAGACAGATTATCGTTCTAAAATCAACTCATACTGGTGTAGGGAGAGGTTCCTGCTGCTGGTGTGAGCGGTGGAGAGGTTCCTGCTGCTGGTGTGAGCGGTGCATTTCTTGCACAAAAATAAAAAGTGCATCTACAATTTTCTTTTTTTTTTTTTAAATAATAATTTATTATTCTTTTTTTTAGTATTAATAAATAGTATTAATAAATAGTGCTACATAGTACATTTGTGTCCAGAATGAGGAGAGCCTCAAATAAGGGACGTGGTTGTGGTGCTGCTGGTGTTGGTGGTGTTGCTGAAGCTCCTGTTGCAAGGAGAGGACGTGGTCGATCTGTGCCAGCTACACGCACAAGTGAAACACCTTCCTCAGGTAGCCGACAGAACCTTCAACGTTATATGGTAGGCCCGAATGGCGCTCAACAAATGGTGAGGCCAGAACAAGTACAGGCGATAGTAGATTGGGTGGCTGACAATGCCTCCAGTTCCTTCACATTGTCTCTCACCCGGTCCCTTGATGAAAGCTCAGAGTTGGCACCTGAACCCCATGGCCATCTGTCTTTCACCTCAGCCCCTTGTAAATCAGCCAAGCAGTCTGAGCCCCAAGTCATGCAACAGTCTCTTATGCTTTTTGATGACTCTCCTGGTGTGCTTTCCGTGGGCGATCCACAAAGCCCTGCCCCAGAAGTTGAAGACATTGAGTGCACCGATGCCCAACCACTTCTGTTGCAGGATGAGGACATGGAAACACCAGCGCAGCACGTCTCTGATGATGACGAAACACAGGTGCCAACTGCTGCAGCTTTGCACAGTGTGCAGACTGACAAGGAGGGCAGTGGTGAAGGGTGGGTGGAAGATGATGTGGAGGAGGATGATGAGGTCCTAGACCCCACATGGAATGAGGGTCATGCGAGTGACGTGCGCAGTTTGGAGGAAGAGGTGGTGGTTGCACAGAGGCACCAGAACAGCAAAAAAGGAAGCAGGTTGCAAAAGTGTACGCTTGCTACTACCCACTGCACCCAGGGACCTAGCACACCAAAGGCAGCTCAAAGGCGTTCCCCGGCATGGCAGTTCTTCAGACAATGTGCTGACTACAAGACATGAGTGGTTTGCACACTGTGCAATGAGAGCCTGAAGCAAGGCATACATGTTTTAAACCTGAGCACAACCTGCATGACCAGGCATCTAAACTCAAAGCACTTGCTGCAGTGGAATAAGTACCACAAAATCCAAGAAAGGTCTCGGCCTCCTCCTGTTTCCTCTTCTGGTGCTGCCTCAGCCTATTCCTCCACCTCTACAGTGCCAGTGTTACCTGCCACCCAGCAAACAGAGCATGTGACAGCAAAACCACCATGTCCGCCACCGTCCCCAAGCCTTTCCACACAGTCCCATGGAAGCTTACAGCTCTCCATCTTCCAAACACTGGAGAGAAAGAGGAAGTACCCCCCTACCCACCCGCGATCCCTGGCCCTGAATGCCAGCATTTCAAAATTCCTGGCCTTTGAAATGCTGTCATTCCGTCTGGTGGACACGGACAGTTTCATAAAACTTGATGGCGGTGGCTGTCCCACAGTACGTGGTTCCTAGCCGCCACTACTTTTCCAGGTGAGCCATACCTTCCCTGCACAAGCAAGTCAGGGACGAGATCAAGTGTGCACTGCGCAACGCTATCTGTGGCAAGGTCTACATAACCACTGATATGTGGACCAGTAAGCACGGGCAGGGACGCTATATCTTGCTAACTGCACACTGGGCAAATGTAGTGGTGGGTGGGCCTGACCTGAGGCGGCTAGCCGTTTGGTGCATGTCCTTCCGCCACCGAGGATAGCAGGGCATTTCTCTTTGTCTCCTGTTGCCTCCTCCTCCTACTGCGCTTCCTCCTCCTCCTCCTCTACCACCTCCTCATCCACTCAGCATAACACCTTCACCACCAACTTCAGCAAATCCAGGGGGAAACGACAGCAGGCTGTTTTAAAACTGATATGTTTGGGGAATAAACCACACACTGCTCAGGAGCTGTGGATGGGCATTGAACAACAGACCGATGAGTGGTTGTTGCCACTGAGCCCCAAGCCCGGCCTGGTGGTGTGCGATAATGGGCGAAATCTTGTAGCAGCTCTGGGCCTAGCCGGCTTGATGCACATCCCTTGCCTGGCGCATGTGCTGAATTTGGTGGTGCAGAAATTTCTAAAAAACTACCCGGATATGTCAGAGCTGCTGCAGAAAGTGTGGGCCATGTGTGCGCGGTTTCGGTGTTCTCACCCTGCTGCTGCTCGCCTGTCTGCGCTACAGCGGAACTTCGGCCTTCCTATGCGATGTGCCCACAAGGTGGAACTCCACCTTGCACATGATGGAGAGACTTGCGAGCAGCAGCAGGCAATAGTGGAGTTTCAGCTGCAGCACGCACAGGTCAGCACCACTTCACCACCAACGAGTGGGCCTCCATGCGAGACCGGTGTACCATATTGCTGTGTTTCGAGTATTCCACCAACATGGCCAGTGCCGATGATGCTGTTCTCAGCGTTACTATCCCACTTCTATGTCTCCTTGAAAAAACACTTCGGGCCATGATGGAAGAGGATGTGGCACAGGAGGAAGAGGAGGATGAAGAGGGGTCATTTCCACGGATATCAGGCCAGTCATTCACAAGTGGCTCGGAGGGTGGGTTCCTGCACCAGCATAGGCCAGGTAAAAAATTTCAAGCCAGGGCACAGTTCTGGAGGATGAGGAGGATGAGCAAGATGAGGAGGAGGAACCGTGTTCACAGCAGGGTGGCACCCAACGCAGCTCGTGGGCATCTCTGGAGCGTGGCTGGGGCGATATGGAGGACACAGATGATACACTTCCCACAGAGGACAGCTTGTCTTTGCCTCTGGGCAGCCTGGCACACATGAGTAGAGTTGAGCGAACCTCTGGAAGTTCGGGTTCTGCTGGTCCGTCTGAACTTCGGGACAAAGTCCGGGTCTGGACGGAACCCGAACGATCGCACGGACAACGAACCCCATTGAAATCAATGGGGACCCGAACTTTTAGGCACAAAAATGGCTGTAACAAAGTCCTGGAAAGCCCTAGAGGGCTGCAAAAGGAAGTAAAATGGGGGTAAGGGTAGGGCAAGTGCCCTACAAAAAAATGGGGACAGGGAAATAACTTTAAATATTTTTAAAAAAATAAAAACATAAAAAAGGCAAAAATGGAGGTGAATGTGGATCATCTTCAAACTGTGTCTGAAAAGTATTAATTAACGGTAGAAGCCATATAACTGTTCTAAAATCATCTTCAAACTAGGGCAAGTGCCCTACAAATAAATGGGGATAGGGAAAATAAATTAAAATCAAGTAAAAAAATGGG
>BLSH010419374.1:33770-45899 GCA_018402905.1 Glandirana rugosa
TCTAATTTGAGACAGATTACTTTACTAGTACGCAAGCATGTGTTGCTAGTCTAACAACCCCCTTAAACTCTAAAGTTTATGACGACGAATCTCAACCTCTAACGTCTAATTTGAGACAGATTGCTTTGCTAGCATGCAAGCATGTGTTGCTAGTCTAACACCCTAGCATGTGTTGCTAGTATAACACCCTCATTAAACTCTAAAGTGTATGACGACGAAACTCACTAGACTGACGTGATCCATCTCCGAAGACGAATCTCCCTGTCTAAGAACAAGGTTTTGGTAACGGATGAGGATATCCCGGTCGACAACGAGAACGTACGATCGTTTCGTTAGACAGAGTTTAATCTGCAATCTCCAACTCTAAGCAGCAGTATTTGAAATCTCAAATTCCCCCAACAATCTGATCGTTGTGTACGAACGCATGATCATTTCATTAGACAGAGTTTAATCTGCAATCTCCAACTCTAAGCAGCGGTATTTGAAATCTCAAATTCCCCCAACAATCTGATCGTTGAGCACGATCGTAGCGATCGTTGTTTTATGCAGAGCTTGATCTGCGACTCAAAGCAGAGGTATGTGAAATCTCTAATTTCTGCTATCTGTCCTCAGAGCAACAGCACAGACAGTAGTAGTAAAGTAATCTATCTCACGATGCAGGATCAGGTCTTAAAATGTCTCAAATCTCTCCCTCAAGCTTTCAGCTTCCTTTCCCTACACTAACCCAAGGAGCATGTGACTGCAGCACTGTGACTCCAGCTTATAAAGAGGCTGGGTCACATGATGCACTGGCCAATCCCAGCCATGCCATTAGTAGGCATGGCTGTGATGGCTTCTAAGGGCAAACCAGTGAAACGCTTGTTGATTGGCTGCCCTGCAGCTTCTCAACACGTGGAGTAAAATAGCAGAACCCCGGACCGAACCCGAACGATTTTTGAAATGTCCGGGTCCGGGTCCGTGCCACGGACACCCGAAAGTTCGGTACGGACCCGAACGTTACAGTCCGGGTTCGCTCAAAACTACACATGAGCGACTACACGCTGCAGTGCCTGTTCAACAACAGCCGAGTTGCCCACATTTTAACTTGTGCTGATTACTGGATGGCCACCCTGCTGGATCCCCGTTACAAGGACAATGTGCCGTCCTTAATTCCCTCACTGGAGCATGATCGGAAGATGCGCGACTACAAGCGCACTCTGGTAGATGCGCAGCTGGGGGCATTCCCAAATGACACCGGGGGCTCAGTGGAAGCACAAGGCGAAGGCGGAGGAGGAGGAGGAGGAGGAGGAAGAGGTTGCCAACGCAGCTGTGGCACCACCAGCACCTCAGAAGGCAGGGTTAGCATGGCCTAAATGTGGAAAAGCTTTGTCAGCAGCATGCCACCACAAACAGCACCACCAGCTGATAGGCAACGTCTTAGCAGGAGGCCGCATTTCAGCAACATGGTGGAACAGTATGTGTGCACACGCCTACACATACTGACTGATGGGTCTGCCCCATCCAACTTCTGGGTCTCCAAATTGGCCACATGGCCTGAGCTTGCCGTTTATGCCTTGGAGGTGCTGGCCTGCCCTGCAGCCAGTGTATTGTCTGAACGTGTGTTTAGCACAGCAGGGGGCGTTATCAAAGACAAGAGCAGCCGCCTGTCCACAGCCAACGTGGACAAGCTAACCTTTATTAAAATGAACCAGGCATGGATCCCACAAGACTTGTCTGTACCTTGTGCAGAATAGACATTTAGACCGGCCTCGCACAGCCATTGGTATACTTGTTTTTTTTAATATGTCTCAATATTTTGGGGGCTACCACAATTCTAAAAAAACAAAACAAACAAAAAAAAGTGTTGGCTACCTCCTCCACCACCACTTCCACCTACACCACCACGGTCACCGCCTCCTCAACCTCCAGGCTCCTACTCCACATCCACCTCCTCCACCAATTTTTTATTTTTTTTTTATGTCATTTAACTTATTTCCCTATCCACGTTTGTTTGCAGGGCACTTGTCCTACTCTTATCCCCCGTTCAGGTCACCATTGACTTCAATGGGGTTCAGTGTCCGGGGTCAAGTTCGGATCGAGTTCAGTGCCGAACCCGAACGTTTTCACGAGGTTCGGCCAAACCCGATGAACTTGAACATCCAGGTGTCCGCTCAACTCTATTTATGGGTGCTCCCTGCTACTCTTAGGAAGTGGGTCAGCCATGGGGACCCTAAGACTGCAAACCTGCTGGTGTACCCGGTGGAGAGATATACAGCTACCGAGGACTTGTTGAACCCATCCGTATCCCACTCCAATGTCTCTAGGGGTGAAAAATCGCCCCTTACCAGATCGAGGATCCGGGGTTCAAGAACATGGGGAAAAATTACAAAACTGTGGCGTCAGATAATGAGACTATGGGCTTAGGACCTAGAGACTGGCCAAACAGGAAAGTCTCTGAGGCTGCTTAGAGGACTGGTACAGAACACATAAAATGCTATTGCTGTCATGCATTTGGTCATATTGCTGTTAACTGTTCCCTATATGATGAACCAATGCAATGTGATCTCTTTTTGCACAGGTGGCATGTACTGCAACATGTCAGGAATGCATGGAAAAACAAATAGGTGTAATTTCAGTTGATGGAAAGCCTGTTATGGCTCTGCTACATTCTGATGCGGTGACATTAGTCACAGGTGATTGCTTAAATCCCACAAAGTTACACCCTAGCACTATTGGGGTTATTTGCATACATGGTGAGTGGTGACACACAAGACTACCAGACTGATGTGGTTGAGATTAATACCTCTTGGGGTATGGTGACACATTCAGTGGGGGTGGTACCCTCACTGCTTCATGAAGCCCTAGTTTCCCTACTTTTGGAGTTTATAGATAAACAGAAGGAGTCGTGAGGACAGAGCTCCCCCTGCTGAGGAAACACCGGAACTTGCTCCGGACCCTTTTGATTACAAAATTGACAGGGAAACAGTTGGTGTGTCCAAGGAAGGAGAAGATCCTTTTCCTTTTTCTGCAATGGCTGGGGAGCAGGAGGAGCTAGAATCCAGCCCCCAGACGGAGGTTAATGAACAAGTTTGGTTAAAGAATTGGTGCAAAGCTTAAGGTTTTATTATGTTAGTCATGATGCTGTCCGGTGGTCTGACATTGAACTTTACAGGAGAGATGGCCTGCATCCCTCACACAAGGGCATTGAGCTTCTTGGTATGGAATTTAGGAATTTTTGGACATGCATTTAAACTGAGAAATGGGGCAGCAATGTAATTGTTGAGGAGCATTTCTGTCCCCAGCAGGTTGAAACAAATGTGAAGATTTGTGTTGCTAACAACTGGGATGATGGGGTCATCACTTCAGTTGAAGTTTCTGGTGGTAAAAATAAAGCAGTTGATAGTAATGTTTGTCATGTCATGTGCACTAATGCTCGTAGTTTAGTCAACACGCTTTGTGAGCTGACAGCTCTTATGTCTAGGGAAAACTTGGAACTTTTTTCAATTACAGAGACATGGTTCAAGGATTCCAATGACTAGGAAATAACTATACCAGGGTACACACTATACAGGAATGATAGATAGGGAAAAGGGGAGGAGTTGCCACACATGTAAAAAATGTCATAAAACTAACATTAAAGTGGAGTTCCACCCAAAAGTGGAACTTCCACTTTAAAGGAAGATGACCCCCTGACAAGCCACAATTGGCATGTCATTTTTTTCGGGGGGGACCAGGGACCCTGTTTTCACAGGGTCCCAGGTCCACTTCCTCTCCTAGAGCCATGGAGCTGAAAGGAAGTTCACCTTCCTCCCCCTCCCTCTCGGCGATCTTCTGGGACACGTCACAGGTCCCAGAAGATACCCCAACCATTCACAAGGCGAAGCGCAACTCGCGCATGTGCAGTGCACACCCGGTTTTGAAGCCACAGCCGGGTCCCCACACTTGTGATGCCGGCGCCACTGAGCGGAAGAAGAGCGAGCCCTCGCGTGACCGCATCGCTAGGGCCTGGGACAGGTGAGTGTCCGATTGTTAGCAGCTACACTTTTTGCAGCTGCTGACTTCTAACTGGGTGGAACTCCTCTTTAATTCAAAAATTAAATTACATTTTCGAAACCCTCTAGGTCTGCCTTCCAACCGGGGAGGGATCTTCCCTTACAATTGGTGTAGTATACAGACCCCCAGGACAGAGTGAAGATTATGATAACTTGTTGATTGACGAGATAACCCAAATGGCAATGAAGGTAGAGGTTTTGATTATGGGTGTCTTCAACATGCCTGACATTAACTGGAATAGTCAAACTGCTATTACAAGCAGGAGCAGGTATGTAATGGAAGCACTGCATGGGGTTTCTCTAAAACGGTAGAAAAATGCCCAACCCGGGAGTGCGCATGTGCGGGAGCTTCTGGATGGCAGCCTAAGCCAGGAGCTTTGCACCCTCACCAGCCATCGGCGCCCCAGGCATCATCTACATCAGCACAGGAGCACAAACCCCCAGGACCTCAGGCAGCCATGGACATATTCAATCCAGCACAGTGGCGATCTCAGAGCCCGCTCGCCCCGCTATCATTCCCACCCGGGTGTACCAACATGACCGCGGCCGCGGTCTAGCACCCGAACGGGACTCAGGACAGCGTTATGCCCTTCATTGGGCACACAGAGTGGGGTCGGACAAGCGCCCTGAGACCCCCTAAGCAGGGGATCACAAAAGGCCTTCTCTTTCTAAGCCTCTCAGGCCGACATCCAGCATTACAGCAACCGCCGGGTGTTCCAACTTGGCCGCGGCCGTGGCCTAGCACCCATACGGGACTCAACCGCACCCGCACATGCCCAACCCGGGAGTGCGCATGTGCGGGAGCTTCTGGATGGCAGCCTAAGCCAGGAGCTTTGCACCCTCACCAGCCATCGGCGCCCCAGGCATCATCTACATCAGCACAGGAGCACAAACCCCCAGGACCTCAGGCAGCCATGGACATATTCAATCCAGCACAGTGGCGATCTCAGAGCTCGCTCGCCCCGCTATCATTCCCACCCGGGTGTACCAACATGACCGCGGCCGCGGTCTAGCACCCGAACGGGACTCAGGACAGGGCTATCCCCTTCGTTGGGCACACAGAGCAGGGTCAGACAAGTGCCCTGAGACCCCCTAAGCAGGAGATCACAAAAGGCCTTCTCTTTCTAAGCCTCTCAGGCCGACATCCAGTATTACAGCAACCGCCGGGTATACCAAAATGGCCACGGTTGAGGCCTAGCGCCCGTGCTGGACTTAGGGCAGCTCCATACCCATCCTGGGCACACAGAGTGGGGACAGACAAGCACACTAAGACCCCCTGGGCAGGGGAACATATCCGGTCTGCTCATACCAGTCCCACCAGGTGGACCACCAGTATTTGTAATAATCGCCGGGTGGACCAAGATGGCCACCGGTGTGGCCTAACAAGAGCATGCAGCACCAGGTTGCCTAAGCAACTCAGCCATTCATTCAGCAGTGCAAAGAGGACAGTGGGTAAGACCTTACATCCTATTCTCTCAAGATTTTGTGGTACCCCCCTCTCCCCCAATTCGATAAAGAATGGAAGAAGCAGGGGATAAAAACAATTTCTGAATATCCATTGGGCTTCAATTCACATAACGATACACACTTAGAGAGACCCAATACCACCCTGAATGTAGGGATCGAATGCTAGACAATCTCTTGCTCATCTATTCAAAGAGGCGGACCAGACCGACTCTGCAGATATGGCCTCTGCTAGGGCTCAGCCACAAGTTACAGTTCAGGAGACAGCATCAGAACAAAGGCCAGTCGTTGCCCCAGCCACTCTCACCCTTACACCGGGGCCCAATCTAACTACACATCATCTTCCTTCCATTTCCCTAAAATCTATGGAATCGTTACTACGCCACACAATGGATGACTTCCCAGATACTTTGGCGGGTCACCTCTCCATTATCCAGCCAGAGGCACATAATAGCAGTCCTCCAACACAAGATCACCTCCTCAACACTGCAGACTTATTCCTGTAATTTTCAAACCTGCTTGAAAGAGGTCTAGCGAATACAGCGGCGAAAATTACAGTGGACATAAAAGCAGACTTCCACAATTTAGGATCCAGAATGGAAGCTATCGAACAAAAATTGGACATAACCTTTGCCAGAACGAACAAAAACTCTGCACGTATTCAAGTGTTGCAAGACCAACTGGACACTGCCCTAGCGAGAATTGACAATCTAGGGGCCTACCGGAAAATATCACAGAAGTCATACCTGCTGTTGAGGACCTGATTAAATCCATGATCCCTAATGTGCCTACACATAGGTTGGAGCTGGACAGGGCACATAGAGCCTTGGGTCCCCCTAGGAAAGATGAATCTCCAAGGGATATAATAGTGAAACCTCATTACTATGCCATCAAAGAAGAAATAATGAGAGCGTCTCAGAACAACACCACTACCTCCTGCATGGGGCACCAAATCCAGATCTTTGAGGACCTGTCACCTTCCACTATTCAAAAGAGGAGAGCCCTTAAACGGCTCCTCCAAGTTCTCCAACAAAGAGACCTAAAATATTGGTGGACATTTCCTTTTGGTGTCAAATTCATCCACAAGGGTAAAACACTCTTGTTTTCAAATCTCGTGTAAGGGGAAAAACTCCTTCTAAATTTGAAATTGATCTCTCAAGAAGCTCCAATGGATATTGCTGATCCTACTGGCTCCCACACGAAGCCCAGTTTCCCCACTCTGGGCAAAGTCGAAGAGCAAGAAATCCAAAGACAATAGACCTTCATAATTCCCACCCAAGGTTGCTTGGGACTATTCCTTTTTTCCTCGGTACATGCTTTTCCTATACTACAGGAAAAGCCCTGTTCTGACTCACGAGAAGGTCTTACAATTGGGACTTCTCGGTTCCTATTTCTTGATCTCAATTTTTCAGTTAGTTTTTGAGTTGGTTCATGCTCAGATCCTTTTGGGACTGTCAAGTGACATTTTAGTTAAGCGTTCTGTTCAGAATAGGACCCCAATGGTTCAATTCGCTCACAATTTAAGGTTGTGAGTCCCTGACCTCTGGCCTAGATCTCGGGGAGAACCTTCTTGACATAGGCTGTTGGGTTATCTGGCAGTTTATTTTACATTTGTAAGTTCCGATTGCATTTATCTTTAAAGTTGTGCTGGGGGGCGCCCTGGCTGGGGGGGTCCCCATGCTCCTCCACTTACCCCAGGGTCTTCCTCAGAACTCCCTGGGATAAGTTGTCTATCCGTGATGGGTCAGGCGATTTCTCATACCCTATTTACCATTTTTGTTTTGTTCCCTCTGAAGAGTGCAGGGAGCGTGGGTTGGAGGGGGCCCTTAACCCCTCGAACTCCACTCTCACTAGCTTTCATTATGATTGATTGTTTAAGTTTCTTCATATTCTTCTTTCTCTTCCACTTCCTCTTCCCTTTTTTCTCGGAAAAGCACCTAACTTCTATTTCTAATAGTGAGAGTGGACAGAATGTGGCACCTGACTTAGAGGTCAGGAAAGATGATTTTTGTACGGAACAACTAAAAGGCGCCACACTAAATAGAGCCAGAGAAAACATTAAAATGATAGATGGGGAACCTGTTGAACCCAATTTAGGGGTGTCTTTTCCCTACATGGCTCTTAAAAATAACTTGCTGTATCAGGTGGTAAAGCAAGGGGAGGAGGATGTAGAGCAGCTAGTGGTTCCCAAACCCTATCGCAGGGTGGTATTAGCCCATAGTCATAATGGGGGGACATCTGGGTATAGAGAAAACTAAGGCGAGAATAACCGAGAGATTTTTTTGGCCCGGGTTATATGCAAATGTCAAAGAATAGTGTGAGTCATGTCCAGAGTGTCAGTATTCTGCGCCACCGCCCCAGTGTCGCAGTCCGCTTGTACCGTTACCAATAATTGAAGTGCCTTTTGAAAGAATTAGCATGGATCTGGTAATACTGGACAATGCCCCACGGTATCCTGAAGCCATTCCCTTATGTAATACCTCAGCTAAAACTATTGCTAAAGAGCTTGTTCAGGTATTTAGTTGTGTGGGTATCCAAAAGACGTATTAATGGATCAGGGCACCCCATTTATGTCCCGAGTCAGTAAAGAATTGTGTAAATTGTTCAAAATCTCCCATCTCCGTACCTCTGTCTACCACCCGCAAACTGACGGTCTTATGGAGAGATTTAACCAAACACTCAAAAGCATGTTAAAAAGGTTGAGGACAAAGATGGGAGTAATTTGGGATTTCTTTCTGCCACACCTCATGTTTGCCATACGAGAGGTACCTCAGGCATCTACAGGTTACTCCCCTTTTGAACTACTGTATGGTAGACATCCCAGGGGATTGCTAGATGTTGCAATAGAAACATAGGAGGGAGCGACCACGCCTTATAGAAGCGTCATTGAGCATATCTCACTGATGCAAGATAGTATCGCTGCTGTCATGTCGCTTGTACGTTAACATATGGAGCAAGCCCAGGGAAGGGTTTATAATTGGGGTGCCAAGACCCAGGTCTTCAGCCCTGGTGATAGAGTGCTGGTACTAGTCCTCACAGTTGAGAGTAAATTCCTAACAAAGTGGCAAGGTCCCTTTGAAATCATGGAAAGAGTTGGGGAGGTAAACTACAAAGTTTACCAGCCAGGGAAAGGGAAACCAGAGCAAATATATCATGTTAATCTCTTAAAACCTTGGAAGGACAGAGATCAATGAGCTTGTTGACAGATTGGGTAGTGCCCAGTAGATAACTACTTTAGATCTGACTAAAAGTTATTGGCAGGTACCCCTAACAGAGTCTGCAAAAGAGAAAACTGCATTTTCTACCCTTGAGGGGTCCTTCCAGCATAAGCGGATGCCTTTTGGATTGCATGGTGCTCCTGCCTCATTCCAGAGAATGATGGATAAGACCTTAAGACTAGTGTTGAGCGAACCCGGACTGTAAAGTTCGGGTCCGTACCGAACTTTTGGATGTCCGGGACCCGGACCTGAACCGGGACTTTTCAAAAAAAGTCCGGGTTCGGGTCCGGGGTTCTGGTATTTTACTCCACGTGTTGAGAAGCTGCCAAGGGCAGCCAATCAACATGTGTTTCACTGGTTTTCCCTAGAAGCCATCACAGCCATGCCTACTAATGGCATGGCTGTGATTGGCCAGTGCACCATGTGACCCAGCCTCTATGTGGGGCTGGAGTCACCGTGCTGCAGGTCATATGCTTTCAGGATAGTTTAGGGAGGGGATGCTGCTGGCTCTGTTAGGGACAGATTGCAGAACATCTCATCCTGCATTACTGAGGACTAGGGAGAGATACTAGTACTGCTGCTTTGAGGTAAGGAGAGATACTAGTGCTGGTGCTTTGAGAGACAGATTTCACATCTCATCCTGCTGCACAGAATGATCTGACTGGACTAGGGAGAGATACTACTACTGGTGCTTTGAGAGACAGATTTCATACCTCATCCTGCTGCACAGAACGATCTGACTGGACTAGGGAGAGATACTAGTACTGCTGCTTTGAGAGACAGATTTCATACCTCATCCTGCTGCACAGAAGGATCTGATTGTGGACTAGGGAGAGATACTAGTACTGGTGCTTTGAGGGAGGGAGAGATACTAGTACTGGTGCTTTGAGAGACAGATTTCACACTTCACCCTGCTGCACAGAACGATCTGACTGGACTAGGGAGAGATACTAGTACTGGTGCTTTGAGAGACAGATTTCACACCTCATCCTGCTGCACAGAACGATCTGACTGGACTAGGGAGAGATACTAGTACTGGTGCTTTTAGGGAGGGAGAGATACTAGTACTGGTGCTTTGAGAGACAGATTTCACACCTCTTCCTGCTGCACAGAACTATCTGACTGGACTAGGGAGAGATACTAGTACTGGTGCTTTGAGAGACAGATTTCACACCTCATCCTGCTGCACAGAACGATCTGACTGGACTAGGTAGAGTCTGTTGCTTTAAGGGAAAGATTATTCTTCTAAAATCATCTCCAAGTTGTACAGGGAAAGGTTCCAGCTGTTGCTTTAAGGGAAAGATTAATGTTCTAAAATCATCATCAAAGTGTGTGTGAAAACCCCTATATCAGCCACAGGGAAGCCATATTAGTGTTCTAAAATCATCTTCAAACTGTGTGAAAAAAGTATAAATAAGCCGGGAGAACCCATATCACTGTTCTACAATAATCTGGAAACTGTGTGTTAAACTTTAACTAAAACCGGGAGAACCCATACTACTGTTCTACAATCATCTGGAAACTGTGTGTTAAACTTTAACTAAAACCGGGTGAACCCATACTACTGTTCTACAATCATCTGGAAACTGTGTGTTAAACTTTAACTAAAACCGGGAGAACCCATACTACTGTTCTACAATCATCTGGAAACTGTGTGTTAAACTTTAACTAAAATCGGGAGAACCCATATCACTGTTCTACAATCATCCGTAAACTGTGTGTTAAACTTAAACTAAAACCGGGAGAAGCCATATCCCTGTTCTAAAATCATCTAAAAACTGTGATTTGGCTTCTACCGTTAATTAATACTTTTCAGACACAGTTTAAAGATGGTCCACATCCACCTCCATTTTTGATTTTTTTTTTTAAATGCTTTTAGTTATTTCCCTGTCCCCATTTCTTTGTAGGGCACTTGTCCCACCCTTAGCCCCATTTTCGTTCCTTTTGCAGACCTCTAGGACTTTCCAGGACTTTTTTACAGCCATTTTTGTGCCTAAAAGTTCGGGTCCCCATTGATTTCAATGGGGTTCGGGTCCGGGACAAAGTTCGGGTTCTGTCCGAACCCAAACCTGGACTTTGTCCTGAAGTTCGGCCGAACCAGCAGGACCTGAACTTCCAGAAGTTCGCTCAACTCTACTTAAGACCACATCGCCAATACGCAGCTGCCTATTTAGACGATGTAGTTATCCACAGCCCAGATTGAGAATCTCATTTGCGCCGGGTACAAGCAGTAGTAGATTCCCTTAGGAAAGCAGGACTCACTGCCAACCCCAGAAAGTGTGCCATAGGTTTGGAGGTGGCCAAATACCTTGGTTACATTATTGGTCTGGGGCTGATCAAGCCTCAGATCAATAAGATTGAGGCAGTTCAAAAGTTGCCCCAACCTCTAAATCAGGGGTCCTCAAACTATGGCCCTCCAGTTGTTCAGGAACTACAATTCCAATCATGCCTAGTCATGTCTGTAAATGTCAGAGTCTTACAATGCTTCATGGGATATGTAGTTCCACAACAGCTGGAGGGCCGTAGTTTGAGGATGCCTGCTCTAAATAAAAAGCAAGTTTGTGCATTTCTTGGGATCACAGGGTACTACAGGCGTTTTATACCCAATTTTGCAACCATTGCACTAACAGATCTGACGGAGGGTAGAGAGTCGGTCATGATTAAGTGGAACCCTGAGGCAGAGAAGGCATTTCAAAGGTTGAAGCAAGCCCTTTGTGCACAAACTGTGCTCATGACTAGAGTTGAGCGAACCCGGACTGTAAAGTTCGGGTCCGTACCAAACTTTGGGGTGTCCGGGACCCGGACTTTTCAAAAAAAGTCCGGGTTCGGGTCCGGGCTTCTGGTAATTTTAATGAAAAATCTTAAAAATGCTGTAAAAAAGCCCAGGAAGGTCCTAGAGGTCTGCAAAAGGAAGGAAAATGGGGGTAAGGGTGGGACAAGTGCCCTACAAAGAAATGGGGACAGGGAAATAACTTTAAATATTTTTAAAAAAATAAAAACATAAAAATGCAAAAATGGAGATCATCTTCAAAATGGGTCTGAAAAGTATTAATTAACATTAGAGGCCATAGAACTGTTCTAAAATCATCTTCAAACTGTGTCAAAAAAGTATAAATAAGCTGGGAGTACCCATATCACTGTTCTGCAAAATGTGTGTATCACTTTAAATCAAACCGTCAATCATTGCACATCTCTTCTGCACAATTATTTCAAGTCTGTGTGTCACTTTAAATCAAACCGTCAATCATTGCACATCTTTTATTCACACTTCTTTTTAAAATGTGTGTATCACTTTAAATGAAACCGTCAATCATTGCACATCTGCTATTCACACACATGTGTTCTGCACCATAACAGATGTTCTTCACACATTACATCTTTTCTTCATACATCTGGAAATAGAATAGAACACTTTA
>BLSH010419374.1:55936-73310 GCA_018402905.1 Glandirana rugosa
ACCTTTAGGACAATCGATTATAAAATCAGTTTTAAAAATCCAGTAATAATTAATTACTTTAGCCAGACATCTATGATCGGTGCGAGCGTAGAAATGGTCCAAATTCATAAAGACTTTATATACGGTATAATTCCCGAAATAGGTCCCCTCTCGGCGCAGAGTTCCTCAACTTTTTAAATCGGTACACCCCTCGATCCCATACACGCTTAAAGAACATTATTGGCCGACTTTTCGGCAGGCCCGGACCTCGACAGTCCTGGACACATGAACGAGTCCAGTGGACGTCCACCGTGACAACATACCTCATAGTCAGCAGCCTCATCAGGTGTAGCTTAATGACCTGTGTACTCCATCTGCTAGGAGACACCCACTGGTGGCCACCAGAACTACACCCTTTGATACTCCATACAACAGTGCCACCTGCAGGTGACCTGAGCAAGTACACAGGTCCTGACAGCTCCAGGCCCGGACGGCTTTTCAGCCGGTTATTACAAGAAATTCGCACATACCCTAGCTCCCCACATGGCTAAATTTTTCAACTCCTTGAGACGCGGCTCTCCCCTGGATAAAGCCCTTAATATGGCATATATTTCAGAAATACTTAAACCTGGTAAAGATGCGAGCGTGGCTAGTATCTACAGACCGATTTCATTAATTAATAATGACCTAAAAATTTTGACTAAAATATTAGCTAACAGGATTTCCACCTTCATCGCTCAATACATACATAAAGATCAAGCAGGCTTTATCCCAGGGAGACAGGGAACGAATCAAATACGTAGGGCCATAGACGTTGTGTCCCTTCTGTGTTCCCAATGGGAGGGTGGGCCTCCCCAGGAGGGTTTATTTCTCTCGATAGACATCCAGAAGGCTTTTGACTCAGTCTCCTGGCCGTATATATTCAAGGTTTTAGCAAAATGAGGGTTCGGTCCTAATTTTCTGGGGATCTTACACTCCTTGTACTCGAATCCTAGCACCCAAGTTAAACTACATGGGTTCTATTCGGAACCATTCCAAATTGAAAAGGGGACAAGACAGGGCTGCCCCCTTTCCCCACTTATATTTGCAATCGCTATTGAGTCATTGGCAATTGCTATCAGGCATAACCCAGATATTAAAGGGGTTCGCTGCGGAGACCAAGAACATAAGAGCGCACTCTTTGCTGATGATTTATTGCTTTTTGTCACCTCCCCACTTATCTCCACTGCAAACATCTTTAATATGCTTAAACAATTCGGGAATGTGTCAGGGCTCTTAGTTAACATGACTAAATCACTGGCGCTGAATGTCACGGTCCCACCAAACATGGTCACCAACCTTAAGTCACATGTTCCTTTCAGCTGGAGTTCTACTTCAATTCCGTATCTAGGGATCAATCTCACTCCAAATTATGAGGCACTATATCAGACCAACTATCCTCCAATGTTCCTGAAATTGGCTAACGATCTAACGACATGGGCATATGACTGATCTTATCTTATATCTCAATAAAAAATATTGTGAAGGCCTTGACTCCCTTTGTGAAAACAAAAACCTTGTCATACGTCCAGCTGATAAAGGTGGGGGTATAGTTGTGTAAGATCGCACTGATTACCTGACTGAAATGTACAGAATTCTAGATGGCCATACCACCTATAAGGTTCTAGAAAATGACCCTACTAAGGTTTTTAAAAAGACTTTGACCAAGATTGTTCAGGGAGGTCAAAACATGTGGATTTTGGTTAAACATGAGAGTTTGTTTTTGGTACCTAAGGCTCCTAAGATCCCTGTTCTTTATTACCTGCCTAAGGTAGATAAGAACCCTACCTGCCCCCCGGGACGTCCTATAGTCAGTGGTGTTGACTCACTGACCTCCCGGGTGGGCAGGTATATTGACTTCTTCCTACAGCCTCTGGTTAAGTCCATGCCTTCCTTTCTTAAGGACTCGAAGGATGTTATTAATATATTGTCAGATCTTACCGCGGCGAGAGATGTATGGTTGGTCACGGCAGATGTGACTTCACTATATACCGTGATCCCACACTCTCTTGGTATTGAAGCTGTGAAACATTTCTTGGATCATGACTCTGGACTACCATCTAAGCAAATTGGATTTATTCTTGAATTGTTGGAATTTGCTGCAGGTTCAAACTATTTTTGGTTTGACAAATGCTTCTATTTACAAACTAAAGGCATGGCTATGGGGGCTAAATATGCCCCCAGCCTCGCAAACCTTTTATGGCCCAGTGGGAGGAGGACATTGTCTATTGTATGGGTAAGGCCCAGCTCATGCTTTGGGTCTGATATATAGACGACATCCTCCTCCTTCGGGAGGGTGAGAGGACCGATTTGGTTTCCTTTTTTGAGACCCTCAACTCTAATGAGAGAGGTATAGCTTTCTCATATGAGGCCAGTCAGACTGAGATACAATTTTTGGATCTCAATATTAGAGTCCAGGAGGAAACATTTGTGACTTCTACCTTTTTTAAATCCACTGATCGGAATTCTTTCATTCCACTCACAAGCTATCATCACGATCCCTGGTTGAGGGGAGTTCCCAAAAGTCAATTTATAAGATTGCGTCGCAACTGCTCTGATCATGATGAGTTTTTGAGGCAAGCCGATTTATTAACACACAGATTTCTAGAAAAAGGTTATAATGTTGAGCAACTCAAAGTAACTGTCGATGAAGTCTCCCGTATGGATAGGGGGTCTCTACTCAAAACCAACCCATCCCATTCGGTCAGGAACAGTTCTAAATTTGAGACTCCTTTCATCAGCACATATTCCTGTCTTATTCAATACATTTTTTATTGTTATTAAGAGAGGTAACATTACAGCATGAGCGATGTGTGAAACATGTGGAATGTACAGATACAATTAAATCACAGTTTACTTATAGAAGTTGAATTACCATTCCAGTAAAACACTGCCGTCTGGTGTCTAATAATGTCAACGTCTGTAATAGTGATTTTTGGGTTCAGATTGTATGCAATGCAATGCCCACCTGGGCTACCACACCCCAATAGGGAACTCACTGTGTGGCAGGGCAAGTGGGCTGTGTCAAGTATTATGGTACCTCCCGAGAGGGACTCAAACTTCCCAATCAGGGGTGCACACCGACATTGTAGCATATTTTTTTGACGTCTTGATACATAAGTAGTCAGTGATGTATGGCAGTATATGTGTGTGTGTGGGTTTCTGAAAGGTCATGTAATATTAGCAGACTAAATAGAAAGGGAGGTAAGGACAGCAGGAAGAAGAGAGAAGAGAATGATAGAGGGGAGGGTCATGAGGTGGGGGGTAGAGTCTCAAATATTAAAGCATGTCATATTGTTGGAGACTCAAATGGTGGTCCAGCTCTAGTTCTAAAGATTTAATGGTTCAAACAGTAACTTTTGAGAAGTGGATGACATGTGGAGCCTACCCTGTTATTGCCGGTTATAGTCCATATGTATGAATGTTGAGTGCACTGCGAGTTAGAGAGAGTTATACTTGTAGGGTGCAATAAGGGCTGTTTGTCCAGGGGTCCCATTGGTGGTTGAATTTGTCGGTTAATAGGTGGGCCTTAGCATAAGCATATTCATTGGTCGCATTTTCATTTATAATTAAGATGGCATTGTTGTAGTCTGGCGGACAGGGCGATTTCCAGCTTCTAGTGACGGTGAGGCGGGCAGCAATGAAGTCCATGTCGAGGTTTAGAAGGGCCACTTTCGGGTTAGGCGGGAGATTGTGTTTTGTGAGTTGACTGATGATCTCAAATATATGTTGCCAAAAGGAGTGTAGTTTGGGGCACCAGATATGGAAGGGTGTGGCAGTTGCTCCGCAGTTTCTCCAACATAGTGGTGAATGATCCTTATAGATTTTTGCTAGTCGATAAGGTGTGTGATACCAATTGTGTAGTGCTTTTTGGGAGGACTCCCAGTGGGTGACGCAACGGGAGTATTTACATGGAATAGTTGCTGCTTGCTGCCAGCTTTCTATAGGATATGTACAGTTCAGAGTGCGCTCCCAGTACAGAATGGTAGTGGGTTTGTCAACTGCTGTGGACCCAGCTAGAAGTTTGTGGAAAGGGGAGAGGCCAATTTTTGCATTCCTAGGAGTGTCCATAAGATTCAAGAGACGGTCCAGCTGTGGGGAATTGGCAATAGGTATATGTTGCAGTGCATGTCGTTTTTGAAGGTATTGGTAGAAGGAAGTTTTAGGTAGGTAAGTGGGCAATGTGAGTAATGCCCGCTGTTTTCCAGGTGGCTAAATTCAAGTCCGGTATGATCAGTTCCAGTGATGTTAAAGGTATTTTCTGTAGGGATGTCATGGAGATTGTCTTTGTTGAGTTTACTGAGGAAATCCAGGTTTTTATGGTTGCTTTGGTAATATCCAGGAAGGATGAGATTGAGTGGGGTTTTAAAATAGATGCTCCAATGGCGGACCTGATGTCTGTTTTGCACGCTGTTTTTTCTATTTGTGACCAAGGGGAAGTATATGATTGAGCCCAAACCTCTCTGGATTGGGAGAGAATAGTTGCTTTATAATATAAAGATATGTTTGATGCGCCCAGACCTAGGAGAGTTGTGGGTCTGGTCAGGGTATTACCTTTGATTCTCGGTTTCCTGCCACTCCAGATAAATTTGTTGAGGATAGATTGAAGTTTTTTAAGGTGTGTTGTTGAGAATGGGATTGGCACTGATCGGAATAGATATAAGATCTGTGGAAGCAAAAACATTTTAACGAGAGCTATTCTTCCAGCCCAGGAGGGTGTAAGGTGTTGCATATTTATGGTAGTCTGTGTGAGTTTCGTAATTAGGGAGGAGAAGTTGATATGTAAGATTTTGTGACTAGGGGATGTCAGTTGCGTGCCTAGGTATTGAATAGTGGGGCCCATGAGAAAGGGACTATTTTTGAGATTTGAGATTTAATGCAGGGGTGGAGATTCATGGCCAACATTTGGCACTTAGGGTTGTTAAGTTTATATAATGATATCAGACCAAAGATATCGAACAGTCGGTTAAGGTCTGGTAGTGATTGTAGAGGGTCTGTTATAGAAAGGATCACGTCATCGGCGTAGTGGCCTATCTTATGTTGCTTGTTGTCAATAGTGATTCCCTTAATTTGGGGGTGTGATCTAATGTGTTCCGCGAGGGGTTCTATTACAAGAGAAAATATTATCGGTGATAATGGGCAACCTTGTCTCGTACCGTTATGTATTTCAAATGGTTCTGACAGAAAACCGGATGTCCAAACCCTGGCATAGGGGCAAGAGTATAGAGTGGATATAGCTGATAGTATCTTACCAGAAAACCCAAATTTTTGAAGAACCTCTGTCATGTAGGACCACCGTACCCTATCAAAGGCTTTTTCAGCATCAAGGGATATCAATAAGGATGGAGTGTGGTGGTGTTCTGCCCATTGTATTAGGTTAATTATTATTTTTGTTCCATCTGATTTTTGGCGTCTTGGGACGAACCCAACTTGATCGGGCTGGATTAGAGAAGGGATTACTGTAGCGATTCTGTTAGCGAGGATTTTTGCATATATTTTGGTGTCCGCATTCAGGAGAGAGATGGGGCGGAAGTTTGCTGGAGTGTCTGATGGCTTTCCAGGTTTGGGTATAGTGAGAATATGTGATTCGAGAAATTATTTTGGGCATGCGGCGCTGTCAATAATATTATTCAGGGTGTTTGTCAGATGGGGGGTGAGGAGGTCTTTGTATTGTTTATAGTATTCATTGATGTATCCACCAGGGCCTGGCAATTTGTGTAGGGGGAGATTGCAAATAGTCGATTCAATTTCATTTCTAGATATAGGAGTGGAGAGTGCATGAAGTTGGTCTGCTGAAAGAGACGGGAGATTGATAGAGTCCAGGAAGCTTTTAATCAATTCTGTATCGGGGGGTGGGGGCACAAAGGGGTGTTGCAGGTTATAAAGGGAAGAGTAAAAACTGCGGAATTGCTTCGCTATTTTCTCTGGGTTGTGTATTTTTTGTCCTGCTTTATCTTTAAGATAGGCGATTTTGCTATTATTCATTTTCCTTTTGTATTGTTTAGCCAAGAGTGCTCCTGGTCTATTTCCTGATGTGTAAAAGGACAGACGAAGTCTTTTGATATAGAAATCGAAGGAGTGTCGGAGTGTGTCGCTGAGTTGGATTTGTAAGGATTTCAGTTTTGTCATTGTATCCGGATCTGTTTTGCTTTTATTGAGGTGTTCTAATTTTTGAATCTGAGCTGGGAGTGTAGTGACGGTATTATTTCTTTTTCTTTTCTCTTGGGCAGCTAGTTTAATTAGTATGCCTCTGATATATGCCTTATGGGCATTCCATAAAATCATGGAATCAGTAGTTGAGCCCAAGTTAGTTTGGAAGAAGTGGGCAATTTCTTCTTTAATATGTTCTTGAGGATGTTTAGACGTGAAGATGGAGGTATTAGGTCTGGAGAATAGAAGGTGTAGTCCCGTTCACCGACGCTGATGCATCTCCATGAGTCATATAGGTTTTCTTGTTTCATGAAGGAGGATAATGAAGTTGAGGGCTTGCAAGATTTGCAAGTAGAGTCCAATGAAGGATTGATGACTTCATTGAAGTCACCGCATACAATGATTGGGTTTGGTTGCATTTTGGCCGCTATGGAATTTCTCCCTGGACTTATTTGGAGCGTACAGATTGATTAATGTAATTTTGTGGCTGTTGAAGGTGGCTATCAGGATTATATACCTTCCATCTGGATCTATAATCTGAGAGTGCAGCTGAAACGCAACCGTATCGCGAATAGCAATCATTACACCCTTGCGTTTAGAGTTGGAGTGAGCAAAAAAGGAGTGAGGAAATTTTGGGTGGGAGAATTTAGGAAACTTTCCGTGTTTAAAATGGGTTTCCTGTATGCAGATGACATCACTTTTGGAGGTTAGGGCTTCTTTCCAGAGTAAAGAGCGCTTAAAAGGGCTGTTCAGCCCTTTAGCATTTAGAGAGAGTAGTTTAAGAGACATATCGATATGTGTGGAGTTGACACATTAGGTGGCGCAACAGGACTATGCCAAGGTCGGAGTGGTGAGAATTTCATCTTTACATAGTTACTGTTAGAAGGTTGGTAGACCACATACAATCTATTGGTCCGCTTTATCTGATATAGTCCGAGTGTGAGGTAGTGGAGTGGAGGGGACAGGGTGGGGTTAAGAAGGAAGAAGAAGAGCAGGAATGAGAAGGAGAAATAGAAGAAATAGATGTATCTGTCATGTCGGTCACATTTGTTGACCCTGCATTATTTTATATTGAACATGTTATATTGTCATCCTGGGCCAGTTAGGTGACAAACTACCCATTTAATCCATTTTTTGTAATTATGCACAATTTTATTTTTGGTTATTTCTTAACATATTGTCCTTTCTAGACATACAACTGTCCATGTTCATTCTGACCTAGACAGTTGACATACCATTCCGTTACACCACATATTTAATTTAATTCCCCCTTTTTGATATATATTTTCTCTCACCCTGGTTTCCTTATGATATTTAATTCAATTAATTATTATTGTTTTTAATTTTTAATCAATACATTTTCTTGATGTATTCTGGCCACATAATTGTATCTATAAAAAACAGATTGTGGGATTTCCCCACACACTTTGTACGTTTCAAGGCACACCACGAGAGAACAAGAATCGTTCATAAAAAGTATATTTTATTACAACATTATTAAAAAAACAGAACAAATTGTTTCCAGTATAAAATCAATACATCTGTGTTTGGACCAAAAGGTCTTCAAGTCTATCTTATTTTATAACCGAACAACTATAATACCGGCTACCAACACAACCATGATGTGTATGCATTCGGGCTGCAATAAGTCAACGCGTTTCGCTGCAAGCTTCTTCAGGACCCTATCACAGCATGGGTGTAGGTTGCCAGGGTAGCTTAACCAAAAAGAAAAAACAATAGTATCAGTGCTTGAAACACTTGGCAATTTTAATCTCTACATAGGGTACATTCTTATATATAATGCATGTATAGTAAAATAGCGCTTACATATGACTTAATGCGACCAGAGAAGGCATTCATGGGGGCGGACACAGGGGATAAAAACCTCAACCCCAGGTATCCAAGTATTAGCTAGGTAAACTGGGGGTATATCCTAGAAAATATATATATATATATATATGTATATGTCAAACTTTCAAATATGATTTTCTTACTTACTTCTAATATGATTACACCCAAAAGTATGTTACCTTATTTTGAAAGAAGGTATGAGTAATATACACAGTGGGATAGACAAGCCGGCAATTTTTGTATGGTAGTGTCATAATAATCTACAAAGGTAGGAGAGCATTAGCAATTCCCAGATAATTATTTAGTCACTTATAACATCAACTAATGAATATAAGGCCTGTGCTTACCCTCTGTATATCATAGGAGACCAAAGAGTTGATCGATGGCGAGGAGGGAAGGAGAAGGAAAAGAGGGGGGAAGAGGAGGAAAAAAGGAGGTGGGGAAAATTGGGGAAGGAGGGGTGATCCAGCTGTAGTGGGGTTCCCCTCAAATAGGCATGGTGACTGTCATAGACGGCCCTAAATAAAATGATTATATGCTGATAAAGTAAAATAGTAAAATGGAAATTGTAAAGTGTAAAAGAAGTTATAGTTTGAATGAAGCCATCTGTAAAGCATTAGGTAAAATGTGCATATACCTTTAAATGATGTATATGAATCTAGGGGCCTTTCCCTTCAATTTATCAAAGGAACAGCAAAGCCGTAATTATCCTACCCTGAAAGAAAAGGGAGGGGGGAAGGAAGGAATTATAATTAAAAGTCCATGTCTCCTCTTGTGCAGTAGAATCTCGGTGCCTTGGCATGTAGGGCATCTTACCTCTTTCCCCATATCTTACCTCTCCATCTCCCACCATCTCCGGCATCACTCGCAGTGGGGCTGAAGTACTCCCCCACCACATCACGTGTCGGCCCGCTGCCAATGGGAGCGTGGCGCGCCCTACGCATCAACACTGTGGCGCCATCACGTGATGTGGTGTGCATCCCAACACTACGGCGCATGCTCGTGGTGGAGGGTGCCGTGTGTAAAGGGGAGGCGTGGTCCATCTAGACCAACCCGGGGACGGAGATAGCTGTGCGTGCCCCCGTCCCCCAGGGAAGGAATTGCCGGATCGACCTGCCTAAAACCCTAACGTCTCCCGTATAGGGAACCGTGGGACATATATGCCCGCCCCCGCTACATGTCAACTCCCAGATCGCATGGAGCCAAACTATAATCATATATTACATATTGTGTATAACTAGTACTATACGTCCAGATGTTATTGTATACAAGGAGAGAGGAATTATACAACATAGCATCATGAATAACAAAAAAAAAAGAAAAAAAGAAAAAAAAAAAAACACCAACACAACCAACCCCCAAAATCAACCTTATAAGTAGGGCTTGAGGCTTATTGCTTCATTGAGTCCTGGTGCTTCTGTAGCCCTCAGATTATATATCCAGCAAGTTTCTCGCTGGAGTCTAATCTTATCGAATTCGCCTCCTCTGGGGTTGGGTATGATCCTCTCCAGAGCGGCGAACCAAACCACATTAGGATTGTTATTATGGTAAAAACTCAAGTGTCTACCTATGGGTGTAGAAAGTATATTTTTATGACCGTAATATACATGGTCCTTAATCCTACACCAGAATTGGTGCTTGGTTTTCCATACATAGAAGGCCCCACACTCACAGAACATCATGTAGACTATCCCTACAGTTTGACAGTCCACGTGATGTCCAATGGTGTGGAGGCCCCCGGGAAGATAGAAGGTCTGGTTTTCGTAAATAAATGGGCAGAAATTTACAGGAGCCATATTTCCATGTCCCCCTGAGATTTGAGGTCTCTGGGTCATCCTGGAGCTGACTCCTTGTATCTCTGTCCCTCACTGATTTTGCCCTCCTATATGTAATCTCTGAAGTAGGCCCTATGTATTTATTAAGAATTTTGTCATTTGATAGAAGGTGCCAGTGTTTATCAAGAATTTTTTTGATTTGGAGATGTTGGTTGGTGTAGGGGGTAATCAAACGCACTCTATCTGTCTGTTTGGGTCTTTGGACTCTGGACATTGTTTCTTCTCTTGGGCGTCTGTAGGCCTTGTTGAAAGCTTTCCTCAAGAGGGTACGTAAGTATCCTCTGGCTAGTAATCTGTCCCGGAGGGCATTGGACTCTTTGGTCATTTGAGCATATTCGTCTGAGCCTTAAATATTGTGAGTATGGAAAGCTTTTTACTAAAGGTTGAGCATGGAAACTTTGTGCGTGTAGCACTGTATTTCCTGCTGTAGGCTTCCGATACAGGGTGGTGGTAATTCCACCTGTCTGATCGATCATAATCTGAATGTCGAGGAAGGGTAGGGAGGAAGAGCTAGACTGCATTGTGAATGTCAAATTGAAATCGTTCACGTTCAAAGCAGTGAAGAATTCCGTTTCTCCTCTGGCCCCGACCACAGCACGAACACGTCGTCTATGTATCGGAGCCAGAGGAGAACATGCGGCCAAAAATTGTGGTATCTTTCATCCGATAACAGAGTTCGCTCCCACCCCCCCAGGTACAGGTTCACATACGATGGGGCACAAGATGTCCCCATCGCTACCCCCTGCACCTGGAGGTAGTGGTAGTCATCTAACACAAATACATTTCTAGTAAGAATGTGTTCCAAAACTGCCAATACAAAGTTATTGTATTCCCAGGAATCCTGATGCCTCTCGCTAAGAAATTCACAAATAATTGATATGCCTTTGTGGTGTGGTATGCTACTATAAAGGGCTTCAATATCAATCGCGACCAATTTGGCATGAGGGGGTACCGTGATACCATCTAGTCTTCTTAAAAGATCTGGGGTATCCTGTATGAAGGATGGTAGAGATGATACGTGTGATCGTAGATAGTTGTTAATCAGTCGGCTGGCTAGTTCAGTGTTTGCACCAATACCTGACACAATTGGTCTGCCTGGGGGCCTGGTTGTGTTTTTATGCGTCTTAGGAGGCGCGTAAAAGGTGGGTATTCATGGGTTTTTAACCAAGATAGATTCATATATTTCTTTGGTAATGGTGCCCTTAAAATACACCTGGCTGATAAGCTCATGAAATTCATCTTGAAATTTCTTAACACTTTCCTGTGGAATTTTTCTGTACCATTCCCTATTATTCAAAATTGTTTTGCACATATCTCTATATTGTTGTATGTCCATCAGGACCACATTGCCCCCCTTATCGGAGGGCTTTATCACAATGTCCTTGTTTTTACTTAACGACTGTAAGGCCTCTTTTTGTTCCCTGGTTAGATTTCCTTCCTGGTATTTTGGGCTGTGTATCTGTTCAATCTCTTTGGTTACCTGTGCTACAAAGGCTGCCACATTCGGATTAGTGTGTAAAGGTGGAAACTTGTTAGATTTCTCTTTTGGGATCTCAGGGTTGTTGGATGGAGGTGGCTCCAAAAGTGGAGGGCCTATCTCCTCAGACGTTACTACCAACAGATCAGTGGTTTCTGATCCGTGAAGATCATCAGAGAGTTGAGCTCGTACGTGGGCCTCATTCTCCTCCAACAGATCCATGAGATCCTTGAGTGCTGGAAAGTCCCGTACCTTAAATTTTTTCCACTGTTCTCTATGTACATCCTCCTCCCTCTTCCTTTTCCTCTCTTCATCAAATAAAAACGTATATATCAGTTTCCTCCCAAATAAATGAATGTCCTTGACCACTTCAAAGGTGTCCAAGTCCTGCGTAGGGCAGAAACTCAAACCCAGGCTTAAAACCTCTTCTTCCACGTCTGTAAGTACGTGGGAGGAGAGGTTTATGATGTTAAGTCTGGTGGTGGCTGTACAAGTTTGGTCATGAACGGGTTTAAAGTCGATTGCACGTTTTTTGGAGCCGGTGTCTGAGGGTTAGTGGGTTCAGGTCATTCCTCATAATCTTCAGGAGTATAATTTTTAGTTGTTTTGTTTTTTTGTGTTTGTTTAGGTGGTTGTGGATTGTGCTTATTTTTAGAGGACTTACTTCCATCGATGGGTGTCTCGTGTGAGTGAGAGTGAGATTGTGATTGTTGGTGGTCCGAGTGCGCTTGTGCTTGTGCCATACCGTGCTCCTGCGTGCCCGATTCGATAAGGCTTTTCTTACTACCGCCGCTCAGTGCTCCTTTGCCGTCTTTGGGTCTTTTTCGAAACTGGCGGTGCCGCCAATGTGCGGAATAATTACCCTGTGATGAATAGGACAGATTAGACATGTTAGAATTCTGTGAAGCATAGGAGGAGTCTGAGTCTGTTCCCTCATGATCTAACCTGGGACCACCTGCTTTTTGGAATCTAGAGAAACGTGACCGCCTCATTCCATTTGTGGGCCATCTGTATGCAGTATGATTATTGAAAGCTAATTTGTCTCTCAAGTACTTTTGCTCTTTCTTTTGGATTAACTCCATATTAAATTGTATTTGAAATTCCTTATTTTTCGTCTCATATTCTGGATGGGAGGTAAGAGTATTATGTTGTATATAAATTTGTTTAATTTCTGCATCTACTTCTCCCATTTACTTTTGGTACTGATCTAACAGAATATTGATCATCTCCCCAGTGCATTTCTTCAGGTTGCCCTCCCAGGCCTCCCTTAGCTCTGGGGAGATGTTCCGAACATTAGGAAAGATTTGAATTCTTAGACCTTTAGGGTTGAGGCCCTCATCTCTATAACGTTCAAAAAATTTAATATGCTAGTACAAAAACAGATTGTGGGATTTCCCCACACACTTGGTCTGTGGTCTTGTATCTTTGTGGTTAAATATTATACTGGGATATTTTATTTTATTTTATTTTCTCCTTCACCGGTACACAATTCGATTGGTTTGTCTTTGTTATTAGGTATATTTTTTGGTCCTATATATTATCCTTTTTGGTTTCGATATTTACCTAATATTCACCTGACGTCACTGCCGAGAGTTTGATAGCAGAAGCCGCCCGGCTCACAGTGTTTGGACGTTTGGATGTTTTTATGCTGATGTAAGTGCAATACTTTTTTACTTGAATAAACCTCTCAAGGGTATTACACTATTGGGTTTATTCTCTTCCTTCTGGTACTGGCGGATTGAATTTGCCGTGGTGACGAGCGGGCTGTTTTACTAGTCACCCAGAGTCTGACCTGAGGTTGATCCAGACGGCTCATTCCTTCACTCCTCGGATGTGGTCAAGTCACATTTGCTCTGCTGGGATCCTCTGAGTGTCGGGCACATCCCTAAGTGGGGACCCGGGCTGGGGTACAGCCAATGCGCAATATTGCACTTACATCTGGTAAGCTGCCACTAGATAAGAGGTGGAGGTGTCACTATTGGCTCTGATTTTTCACGTGGTGGTTTATGCCTATGAAGATACATCCATGTGTGTTTTCCATCTGATCTGTTTATGACCTATGTGGACTTTTGTATCACAATTTTTTGGACTTTCAACATTCATGTACCTCCCCTATATATTATATGATGTTGCATTTTTAATATTCAATTTATTTTCTACTATCACTAGCGCGACCAGTTCTATGGGAATATTGCTAGGTTGAGTACATGGTTAGTACTATCCTGGTTGCTGCTATTGTTTAGGCTTTGTTGTGGTCTAGCGCAGTGTTTTTTCTTACTTCTACATCCATGACTTATCTTGGCTGGGTCGAATTAATGCGATTAAGATGACCTTCCTGGGGTGTGTGGCCTGGCGCGAATGGCGGTGGACGCTTTTGGAAGAGCTCTGAGACTACCTCAGAATAATCCAGAGCAATCCTCTCATCCCAGGGCCAGGTGAGACTTAATTCTTTCCTAGCCCTGTCACAAATCACCCTGCTACACCCCGGAGCAAAGATCGGGAGTCGGGGATGGTCTTTTTTGCCCAACTTCACAAACTGTCTGGCTACTCCGGCTGCGACCTAGCGGTCCGATTCAACTAGCTAGCCTCTACCCTGCCCATCCGGCCTGTGAGAGCCAAAATACCTGGCCACAACATCGGGGTCACGATCCGTACCCTGCAACAACGCCAAAATAGAGACGGCCAGCACTCGGAACGGCGGCTAGTATTACGTGAGTCCGAGGCTTCGTTGCGGCCTACAGGGCGGCCATCTTACGACTCCACCTATCCGCTCCCACAGCACAAAGTGGCCCAAAAACAACAGAAAACAAACAAGTAAACAAAGAGGTTGTAAAGACTATTAACCCTAACTGTCACTAAGACCTAAAAGGCTCTCTATCCTGCCACCTTACCTGCCTGGGGTACTGAGGCCTACAAGCGGCCGCCATCTTGCTGCACCCAAACCCCTTCTGGAGTCTCTTACTCTCTATGCAAGATAACACACAGTCCATGCCTTAGTGAGAAACTCCTCTATTGAAGCAATGAGCCATTAACACCTAGGCATTACACCGTTCGGAGATTTTACAGTGTCAACGCCCACTCAGTATATATAATTTACCAAGTGACCTACTTAAACGATCTCTAACCTCCACATACAATGTCAGCGGAAAGAATACCGCCCACCAAAGAAACTTAAAGAGTTCTTTTCACCACCCCAGAAAACTGGGTCTCAAAGTGACCCATGCGGCCTGGGGCCAGATGGGTCATACACGGATCTCCCAGAAGCAGATGACGCAGACCTCTTGAACCCTCAGGATGCGCCTCAGCGTCACCCTCTCTCCCCAGCATCCTCAACCGGCAATAGCCCAGCCAAATCCAGAATGCGTCTGGAAGCTGTAAGACAGGATAACAAAATGGACAATGGTCCAGACCCTACCCCAAATCAATCAGTCAATCCGTCTCCAATCGCGGACTTTCCCACAAACGGACAACCAGTCCTTGACACCACCTTAAAAGAAATGCTCCTGTCATTTCAATCCTCAATGCACAATGACATTCTATCTATGTTCCACAAATTCTTGTCAGAAATGTGGTTCATGGACAGGAAAGTCCACCGTGTCGAATCCCAAATAGGTACAATGACTGAAACTGTAAACGACCTAGTGGACGCCCACAAACACACCCGCGATGAACAACAATGGATGAAGGCAAAACTTGCTGACCTCGAAGACAGGTCCCGCCGCAACAATATCAAGCTGAGGGACATCCCCGAGAACATCCTCCCCAATGACTTCAATGGGTATGCGAGAAAGCTGATAACCACACTTGTCCCTGATCTCACGCCTATAGAGGTCGTCATTGATCCCATTCATCGCATACCAAAACCTCCCCACCTTCCTGAGGAAGTCCCACGAGACGTCCTAATGAAAGTCCACTTCTTTCACACCAAAGACCAGCTTCTGGCGAGAGCAAGAACCCTGGGGCAACTCCCAGCACCATATGCCAGAATCCAACTGTATGCAGACTTCTCGCAGTATACTTGCCAAATGAGGAGGCAACTAAGTACCATCACCAAAGCTCTCAATAACCACAAAATACCCTACCAATGGGGCTTTCCCACAAAGCTAGTGGTCACCAAAAACGGAATCAAGCACCACATTTCAACTGTTGAAGACGGCATCAAAGCGCTTAGGCAATGGGGTATACTACCGGAGATCTGCCAGCAGCCGCCACACAACAACAGAGGCAACAAGCCCACGGCCTCACCCTCTGTGAGATGACCTCACAATTACTCTAATCTCCCTTCAAGGAGGCGCTGACAACACTTATCTCAATACCAGTTATACGTTCCGAATCGGTTTTCAGCCTGTCGCTGCACTTTCCATGAACTCTACCCCCAAATTGCTTGGCAGCTTATTGTTACCCTAAACCAGGGGTTCTCAACTCCGGTCCTTGGGACCCACCAACAGGCCATATTTTAAGTATTACCTTGGGGAGATGCAGACTACAATACTGCAATCACTGAGCAGCAAATTATATCACCTGTGATGCATTTCAGTTATCCTGCAAACCTGGCCTGTTAGTGGGTCCCTAGGACCGGAGTTGAGAACTACTGCCCTAAACGCTGCTGAATCCTACTACCCACTTCTTCTCTCTGTACCTAAGTTGAATTATTATCTTTGCTTATATAACAAGTCTAATACATTGTTTCTGTTACTGCCGTCATTTCAGTCTAATAACTCTCATCTCTGACACCAAGACAGCCTCCATCCGAACCACCAAAGCACTAGAACTTCCCACCCAAGGCGGCTATCATCCATAACTGGACAACTACCTTCCTATCTCAACCTACATCCTTCTACACCTATTAAGAAGGACTGCCATCATAAGTAACTTGCTTTAATACTCCTTATACCACCCCACTGCTACCCAAAATGCCGAAAATCCTTTCCTTGAACACAAAGGGGCTGAATCACCCTGCTAAAAGGGCATCCCTATGGCGCACAGCCAACGATTCCAACAGTGATATCCTCTGCATACAAGAAACACATTTCAAAATTGGAGAAGAACCACGGATCACCAACAAACACTTCCCCCTCATCTATAAAGCCTCTGGACACTGCAAGAAAAATGGCGTCTTTATAGCATTGAAAGACACACTATCGGTTACCCTGCACAACTTAATGGTGGACCAAGATGGAAGATTCCTAGCCATTGACTGCACTATTAATAACTCCAGATATACCATTGTGAACATTTACGCCCCCAACATCAGGCAAGCCAGATTTATGAACAAACTTATGAAAAAGATCAACAAATTTAGGACAGGACACCTCATTATGTGTGGTGACTTCAACATGGTGCCAGACAGCCAAATAGATACCTCTTCTAAAGCAACCAGACTCCCCTCCCCTATGGCTACATTTATAAGGAACAACAATCTATTTGATGCGTGGCGATGCCATCATACCACAGAACGGGACTACACCTTCTTTTCCCACCCTCACAATACATATACTCATATTGACTACTTCTTGGTCGATAAGTGGACATTACCCTTCATATCAGAATCCTCCATCTTCACAATAGCCTGGTCGGACTATGCCCCCATTACCATGACCATTGAATTTACCACTACGAATCCCCCATCCAAGCTGTGGAGAGCCAACGCTTACATATTACAGCCTCCCAAGTATTCGGCATTTATACGAGAAAACCTTGAAGAATACTTCAAAACAAACACGGGATCTGTTGCAGACTACGCCACTCTCTGGGGTGCCCACAAGGCGTTTGTCAGGGGGATTATCATACAACTGGCGGCTAGGGAGAGGAGGAGGAGATCACAGCATCTAGAAACCATTATAACCACTATTAGAAACCTTGAGAACCAAAACCAATTGAACCCCAGCACAGACCTGAAAGAACGACTAATTCACCTTAGGCAGGAACTACGATCTTGTCACGTACCTGACGGTGGAGTCTGTCTTGTGCAGGGAACAACCGCTCTTGCGCACCCGATTCAAGGACCCCTGGTAGTGGGGACAGAGGCCCAAGAGTGCGGGAT
>BLSH010419426.1:18725-45408 GCA_018402905.1 Glandirana rugosa
AAACAGAGGGAGACGGCCTATAACATTCTTTTATTCTGGTACAGGACACCAGAAATCCTTCATAAATACAATCCTTCCCCAGACATGTTGGAGATGTTCCAAGGCTACAGGCACACATATTTTCTGTGACTGCCCAGTGATCTAACCTTTTTGGATCTCAGTGCAATCTCTCCTACAGGATCTATTTGGTATAGATTTTCCTTTAGATCCAGTGAATTATTTATTAGGACTCCCAGTACAAGGGATCTCTAAATATGCTAGAAGATTGATGACTTTCATTTTCAAAGACCTGGGACTTATGGGATAATTCTAGTTACAACCCAGAAGCCATTCCCCACATCTCTGAATAACTCCTACATTTTTAATGACATACCTTACTGACTTTTTTTACCCTCACCCCTAAAACAGCTGATGAGCTAGACCCCATGGTGTATCCCCACCCCCCTCTTTACAACTCTTTCTTCTTTCTATGTTATATTACGTTTTCTTAGTATTACCATATGAAGCATTGCTTCACCTTATAGACCGGTCGGTCGAGCTACATTAGGATATTGAGGACTTCCTTCATATATGCAAGCAGCTCTACAGACCGAAATGCACTTGCTCTCACTCACTTGTTATTTCTTCATTTTGAAAATCTGTAACTTTTCAAATGTACTGTCACATTTTTATTTCTTTTTTCTTAAGGTTTGATATATGTTTTCTTTTTCAGACATATCCTGATGTTTGATGTTTGTATTACCTTGAAAATACTCAATAAATATACAATTATAAAAAAAAAAAGACTGATGGTGAAACTAACCAACTAACTAACTAGCTAGCGTCACCTGTGACACTAATAGGGTGAACAGAAAATAGATCTGTACACTATACTAGTGACAGGGGGTGAAAGGGTTAACTGGGGGGGCAATCAAGGGGTTAAACCTTTATTAGGGGGTTAATGGGAGTTACCCTAAACTTACCTGGGCCTACCACTCACTACCACTAACTGCCCTAACACTATTTAGTGTCACAAATGATACCAATACAGTGATCAGTGAAAAATCTAAAAATTGCAATTGGTGACACAGTGACAGGGAGTGAAGGGGTTAAATGGGGGGGGTGATCAGGGGGTAATCAAGAGGTTAATTGTGTGCCTACATGTGCTGGTGTCAGGTCCAGGTATGGCAATTCATGTAGCACTGCCAACTTGCAGCAGTAAATGTACACGAGCTGGTCGGCAAGTGGTTAAGCAGTACAGTTTTCATAGAAAGAAAAAAAAATCAGAAGAGCAAGATCACATATGCTCAGAAATGAATGAATCCATAACAACACATGGCATCACTTCTGAAGTTGTATTCTGTCGTACGAGAATTTTCATAAGTTTAATAACCTCTTTATTCTCAATATGAGACTAGCATACAAAAAAAAATGTGTCGATCAGTCGTCCAATATTATCATTGTATTCACAAGGCTTTAAGCTCGGTTCACTACAGCTGCGACCAAGCATGGGCATGTTTTTCACACATCATGTTTAGGGCAGCCAGTTTATTTCAATGGGCTGCCCTACACATGAGCAACATGGAAAAGTCATGAAACATTCAATTTTGGTGCTCAAGTTTGTATGGGGTGCCATTAACAATTAATAGAACTGCTGTGCATCTGCTGATCTGGATTTCTCTCAATGCCTGGACCCCAACCCCCACAGAGCTGCTGCCTTCCCTCCTTTTCTCTCCCACCAGCTGCAGTTGCAGGTACACAGGGAGATCTTCAGAATGGAAAACGGGGAAGAGGCGAGTAAATATGTAATTTACCAATTTACCCTTCCTTTTCTGCAGTGCAGTTGAGGGTACAGAGAAAGGAACTGGGGAATGTGTCTTCAGTCCCTTTCTCTTTCTCAAAAGTCAGACTTCAAGGGTTAGACCCCTGATATCTCACCAAAGCCCCCCAACAGTGTTGTAAAAAAAATGTAAAAAGATTATTACAATTATTTAAAAAAATTAAAATAAAATAAAAATTAGTAAAAAAAACGGACAAAAAAGCCACGACCAATATGTGGCATTATTTATACACACCCACTGTGTGCCGTAGTGTGCTATGGTGCTACAGGTCACCTTCTCCCTGGTAATGACCCCAGTGAATTACTTTGCTCAGGGGCCCATGATGTTGTTAAGGTGGCAGTGCCCATGAGAGGCTCCTGGTAGCTTTACTGGGTCACCAGCTTTTAGTCTCCTGCCCCTCTGCATGTCGCCGAGCTAGGTGTCCCTCCATGCAGCCATACATTAATGTTGCTTCAGAAAGATGGCTGCCCTGCAGCTGCCATATTTAAATCCAAGGGCCCATGATCCCCTAGTGCTTGAGGGCCCCATGAGTTGTCAGTCCGCCCCTGATTGTCAGGCAACCTCAACACAGCAAAAAGGTATAGAAAATGAAAGAAAGTAACTCACTTATCAGAAGCTATAAAATAATAAATTGACTATTTGTGACTGGCTGTATAAAAATATATGAATGAAAACAATACACCTATAATAAGTTATAACAGGACCCAAAGAACAAACCTATAAACACATGAATTAAACACACAGATGTGTTTGTAAACTGAGCGAAAAAATCATATTATCATAATAATTTTCTTGCAAATATTTCTGCTCTTCGCTGTTATTTAAATTACCTCTGCATGCTAAGTTCTCCTTTGAGGTTGATATCTTCAGAAGGCTACAAGCTTCTGTTGTATTTATACCCTAGAAGACATGCCACTGGGACTAATTAATATACAGTTACTGAAGCCTCAGCAGACATTGATTCCTTTAATATGAAATGTAATTTAGGAAATGTCATTCAATGCAGTTTTAACAGATTCTTTAGTTACAGTCAGGGCCGTCTTTAAGGCAGGGCAAAAGGGGCAGCTGCCCTGGGTCCTGTCATTATTGTGGCGCCCAAAGCAGCTGCCTCATACTTGCCAACTATCCTGGTTTAAATTCCCTTGTCCCTTGAAGTTTTAGACCTGTGCTGTGTCCCGATATATAAGTGCTGCTACTAAAGCTGCCCAACTCTGCCCTATTGTTGTGTACAAATGACTCACCTGCAGACCCTATGTTTACATGTAAATAACCGGCATTGATATGTAAATAGCGACAGCATTCATATGTAAATAGTGGCGGCTAGCTGCGCTGATATATAAACAAAGGTGGCATTCATATGTATATCATGCCCCCCCCAAGGTCATATTCGGCATGACCTATACTGGATGCTGCCCACTGGGGCGACAAAGGCATGCTTGAAATTCTACAGACATGTCAGCAGATATGTGAGGGTGTCATTAATAATTGATGGCACTGCTGTGTATCTGCTAAAGGGCAGTATATTTCTGTAGTGTCAGGAAAGCGACTTTGCGCTCCCCAGTCCATGGTGTGCAGGCAGTGAGAAGATGATGTGCTGTAACCTCTAGCAACCAATCTGTGGGCAGTAATGTGTGCTGTAAATTCTAGCAACCAGTCCGTTACTGGTAATGATATGCTGTAACCTTTGGCAACCAATCAAAATCACTGCTGATCTGATTCAGTAAACTGATTTTGAGTCTAGTTGCTATTTATTGTATGTCTCAGACCAGGTGGAGAGTGAAATTGCATGGGGGGGGGGGCAAGAAAATATTTGCCCAGGGTCCAATCAATATTAAAGACGGCCCTGGTTACAGTGTCAAAGACATATTAAAAATACTTCTATATAACATATGCTCAGCATATTTGGCATGCTTATTTTATAAATAGTGATGCGCTGACCACGCCTGGGTTTGATTCAGGGCTGGTTCAGCAAACTTTACCTAAGTGAATGGGAACCAAATCTAGGGTATTAGGCAAAGGATTGACAAACAAATAGCATGGGGAGCTGGGCACTGCCCTGGGGGAAAGGTACCAAGGAAAAAAAATGAATATGATCTGACAGAAGCAGAGATTTTCATAATGCTTATAGTACTTAAAGATTTTAATAATGCTTCAAATAATGCTAAGAAATGCAGAAGTCCTTAAAAGGATAAGTTCACCTTTCATAACATGTTACATGTTACACCCATATTCAGTTATGAATGCACTGGCCCCCCCCCCCCCTCCCTGCTGTGACCGCAGACCCCGTGTCCCTGTGTCTGCTGCTTCAATTCAAAAAAGACGCGACCATGCAGGGCTTTGCCCATCACTCATTCACAGTCCTATGTGAATGGAATACTACAAGGTCCGGCAGCTTTTGCGGCTGTCGGCTTGTCGTTTTTAATTAACTACCACAGTGCTGTGAGTGCCGTGGTAGTTCATTGAGTCTTCCTGTCAGAATGTATTGGCTTCCTCATATCAGGTACGAGCAAGACAATACACTGACAGATCTGAAGGACTGAAGGAGACCTGCATGACACCAGCAATCTGCTGATAGCAGGTGCAATGCTTTACAGGCTCCTACAACAAAAAATAATGAATGCACATTTTGTTACCTGCAAAAAAATGTGCATTTTTTTAACCACTTCAGCCCTGGATGAACTTATCATTTAAGAAACATTCATGGTGAACGTCTTTAACCTGCAGGTGAAGTGATGTATACAACCTACAACAGAAAAAAATCATCGCCAAATGCCATACCAGTGTTCTGATTACCACTATATGCCATACCAACATCCTGATCACCACCATAACTCAAACAGTACCAGCATCCTGTTCACTGTCATACACTATGCCATCGTTTTTAGACTCTATTGCTTTCACACAGACTAGATATTATACACTGTTTTGGGTTATTTGTATTTTAAAATAAGTGGAAGAATAAATGTTCGCCTCATTTTATGAAGGAAGATTATTTATTTGCAAAATTTTATTACAAAAACTAAGAAAAAAGTGTTTTCTTTTTTCAAAATGTTTGCTTTTTTCTGTTTATATAGTAATTGTCACTCACAGTGTGACAGCGCTGAAAGCTGAAAATTGGCCTGGACTGGAAGGGAGTGAAAGTGTTCGGACTGGTTAAAAGTAGAACAGAGAAAGGGTTAATTATGTTAATACATATTAGCCTCCTTTTTTAATCTCCACCCCATTCAAAGCTTTTCAACCTGTTTGAATTGAATCACTTTCTCTCTCTCTCTTTTGCTTTGTCTTTCTTTTCTTCTTTTCTTTGTCTTATCTACTGGATATTTTCCAGTTGCTGTATGGTCATGAGAGAAAATGGAAGTGAAGGACCAATAGATTGGCATGCTCTAATGACATAACAATAACACTTTGTATGAAAATCTATTATGTGTGTACTCTTACTTAGCTACAGCTAATGAATGCTTAAATCATAACTAGCCATAAAATTGGTTTACTGTTTTGAAATATATATATATATATTTCATAATACGTTTTCGTTAAAAATAGATCTTGTGGAGAACTACTAAGTGGATTTTACTGGTACCAGAGGTTCCCCTGAAGAAGTCACGTGAAGTGACGCAACGCGTAAGAGGTGGTCAGACTGGGTATTGCACCAGGAGTAACGTGAGAGGCGGCAAACGCCATTATTTTGGCTGTTTAATGCGTGATTCTTATACTCTGATGTAAGTGCCCATTTGGCCTTTTTAAATAAAGAAGTATTTTCATGGTTTTGTACTATGAGAGGCATGTTGTCTGTTTCATCTCCATATGTTGATGGGAGACATTAGTGGAGTCCTATGGTCCTGGAGGTCATATCCTACATAAAGGATGATTTGTGTGGAGAAGATTAAGCAGCTCCATGTTGGAGAGTTTTCACAAGGCTGTCTATAATTGAGATAGAGGTGAGAGTTCTGTGAGCATAGAGGTGATGGTGGAAGCACAGTAGCAATTTATGGAAATATATGAAGAAATACCGAGCATGGTTTATCTCAGCACTATATAATTGAAGAAACACTGAGCAGGTTTATCTCAGCACTGTTATATTGTTTTCTCTGAACAGTGGGCTGTGGAGCCATTACGAACTATATATGAACTGAAATATTATATTTATATTTGTTAAGTCCACTTTGTTTACAGGAATTGTGCAGCATCATTTATTTAAGTTATATTGATTTATGTGGTTGTGAAACACACTGGGTATTGCAGCACTTCCACGTAATGATTATTGGGAAGATTACTTATATACTCTTTAGTTATTGTTTTTAGTTACTGATTTATGTTTTTCAGTTTGTTGCCATTTATTCACCATGCATAGTAGAGCAGGGGATCAACCCCTCTGGTTCTGTACACATAACTAGTTACTTGCTGATTTCTAAATTATTTGGCTTAGTTATTGTGACAAAATGTCATGATGTAATTCCACATTATGATACAGATATCTGCGTGCCATGTAGCAGCAATACATTTTCATACAGTAAACAGATTGTTAAAACACATTAGAATTCTCAACAGGATTACATTGTAAATTTGGGATTAAACAAATAAAGAAAACATTTATCTTTGTAGTTTTCTACTTTCTTGAGGGGAAATTTAAAATGTATTCATCTCCATAAAACATTCTGTTCTCACACAGCTGAAGCACTATCAAGATGATTTATATACATCTTAAGATGCCATATTTCATATGTTAGCTAATCTTGACATCTCATTTGTCAAGCAAACCTATAAGTGTATGGTTTGGAAATAAATTACCCAGATGTAAGTTTTAGTTTTTAGATTTGTAGAGAAGCAACATATGTTTTATTTTTACATCAACAGTTCAGCTATAATACATGTTCAATAATATAATATTTTTTTTTTTGGGGAAATAGGGCAAGTTTTATAATTCAGGTCACTTAATGTAAAGCAATTGTATTTGAAAAAAATATAGCTGTCATTCAGCGGGAGCCTTCCTCGAGTACTGACCTCTTTTTTTGGGGATCGGCAGCCAGTATTTATCGTGATTGACACTGGATCTACCACGGGGGGGGGGGGGGACATTTTATTTTATTTTTGTTTTTTTAATAAAGGACTTGTCAAAAACGACCTTCTGTGTTTATTTATACTACACCTTTTTTTGGTGAATGAGTAGTACCCCATACTCATTCACATGGGGGGGCAGAACCTGGAAAAGAGTAAGAAGTTGACCGCACTCCAGAGTTGAAGGAATTAACAGTGATTTTTTTGGAAATTAAAATCCATCAAAAGACATCCAATACATGGTTGCAGATGCAGCAAATGTTGACACGTTTCACGAAATCAAATTTGCTTACTCATAATCTGAAGAACACCGCTATTTGGACATCTTATAAAGATACACAAACAGCTGAAAAGCATTGGTGTTCAGTTATCCCGATTAACCCTTTCATGTGATTGCTGCAAATGAAGCACCGAGCACATGAAAAAAAACTTTTACACACAAATGTTAATTAATTAAGAGTAATTTGCCGCTAGGCCTGGCGGTTAATTTGGGGATTTTAACAGGCACTTTGAACATAGTGAGCAAATTCTGGACTACATAATAAATTAAAATGTAATTTATTTCTTTCACAATTAAAATATTGTAAACAATGACAATTGGAATGATACATGAACACTGTTAACCCAGAGGAGATGATACCGACATTTCGCAGGTAAGTGCTTCTTCTTAGGTAACCGTTCAATTGTAGGCTCTATTATGCAGACAAAATGTATTGTTACAATCGATATATAGCAAAAATACAATGTTTATAATTTAATATTACAACTTTGCTCACCCGTTTCCCAAAATCATGTGTACAATATGTGATACTGCCCTCCCAGCCAGGCTGTAGTGCCAGTCAGAGAAGAGAGGTGGCGGTGCCAGAACTACCAACCAGGTCCGGTGGACACTGGACTGAAACACAGCACAGGGGCAGATGGAAAAAAGATGCCTACCTTCCCATAAAGGAGGCGGGGGGGCATACAGAGTCCTTGGCCAGCAATCCCTCCCCACAGATACACACGCACAGCACAGATGACAGGTAAGTATTGCCCTGAAAGGAAGGGAAAGCATATATCAATGCCAGATATGTAGAAGAATGCCCACATGGCTCCATCTTGCTATAGCAATATCTGTGATAATGAGGCAATAGCCTCACCATATGTTCCATGTTCGTGCTTATGTCCAGCTGCCTGTGCCAGATTAATCTGACCGGTGGGACACCACAGGGGGACTGCCACGTTAGATGCTCAGCTCCCTGCACTAATATGATGGTCCCACCGCAAGTGACGGGGTCGGCGGGACCCCTGACGTCACTTCCGGGCGGGAAGCCATCTTAAGGACTGGAGGCAAGCTGTCCGTCCTGATGGTAAGGACAGAAGTCGGCTCTGTCCACAGTCCCTCCCATCCAACTAGACAGGGAGCAGTGCCGGCCTAAAGGGGCCAGCTCTGCTACAGAAGGGCACCCGAGTGGCCATCGAAAGACCCATCCTATGCCCAGCTAGGTATTGGGAGCAAAGCATATCAAAACACTTGGAAAAGCTTCCCTTGGTAAAATCATATACAGGGTGGGCCATTTATATGGATACACCTTAATAAAATGGGAATGGTTGGTGATATTAACTTCCTGTTTGTGGCACATTAGTATATGTGAGGGGGGAAACTTTTCAAGATGGGTGGTAACCATGGCGGCCATTTTGAAGTCGGCCATTTTGAATCCAACTTTTGTTTTTTCAATAGGAAGAGGGTCATGTGACACATCAAACTTATTGGGAATTTCACAAGAAAGGCAATGGTGTGCTTGGTTTTAACGTAACTTTATTCTTTCATGAGTTATTTACAAGTATCTGACCACTTATAAAATGTGTTCAATGTGCTGCCCATTGTGTTGGATTGTCAATGCAACCCTCTTCTCCCACTCTTCACACACTGATAGCAACACCGCAGGAGAAATGCTAGCACAGGCTTCCAGTATCCGTAGTTTCGGGTGCTGCACATCTCGTATCTTCACAGCATATGGTTTTTTTTATGGTTTTTATGGTCAGTATCACAGGTGGGGTATATTGCAGCCAATACACAGTATACAGGTCAGCATCACAGGTGGGGTATATTGCAGCCAGTACACAGTATACAGCTCAGCATCACAGGTGGGGTATATTGCATCAGGCGCTCGTTCTCACACGGCCGGCAAGTTGCCGCTGCAGTTGAGCTGAACAGCGTCCTTAGTTGCAGTGATGGATCGCCATCAGCTGTTGCAGGAGTGACTCCACCGCAATCGGATGCCAAAAGTGTTCCAAGTGTGCCTCGTTGCTGTGTAGTGGCGTATCACTTCCTGGGGTTCTTCGTCTTTCGGCTGTGACGTCACGTGACGCCCGAAACATCAACGCGTTTCGCTATGCGACTAGCGTAGCTTCATCTGGACGTTCTAATAGGACAGACATCTCTTCTCCCTTCTTAAGGTCTTCAAAAGCTCAGAGATGCCTCCCTATTGGTTAAATTCAAGAGCAGGGAGGGACGTGAATATTAATGGTCAGTTCCTTATAGACGGTGGCTGTGATTTTAGTAACTTTAGTAACTTTTTAACAGCTTTTCCAGTATAGCTTATTTACAGGGTATGGCCAGGTGGTGAGAAGACCACAGACAATGAGCATTAAACCATGAGATATCTCTGAGTAAAGTCCTGTTGTAGGTCACGGGGGCCAGCAGAAGACATTTTCCACATAGGGGACACACAATGGGGTAACAGACTGTATTCCCAGCAGTTAATTTATAAGATTACTGATACCTATTTCCTAGTGAAACATAAAAATTATTATAGCCACTACCTCATTTGCTCATCTATTTCCAAAATAATAAATGTGAAATTCTAACTGTGACTTTGAGCTTTAGAGGTGAATGTATTCGGTCCCCAAAAGGAGGGGACAGCATGCTGTCCCAGGGTTGGAGGGTAGTAAGTCCAGTCATACTTATGTAGACCTGGGTCCTCAGCAGAGGTACTCTCAGATTCCCCCCTATATCAGGAGTGGTATCCCTTCGACCACCATACCACCCCTCCCGATTGAGGGCCATGCACCTATATCTCTCCCAGTCACAGAAGCCTCTGGGCACTTGGTATTGTTCTTATTTTCTAACAAAAGTGTTATGCAAACCAATCCATTCATTTTGTAGTATAATGTGTATACATGTAGTCCTAGTGTCCCAGATTTATTGAAGAGGGAGGGATAGGGATTCTGAGAGGAAGGGAACATGAGGAAAGCAAAAAAGGAATGAAATTTGATATTAGGAAGGATAGCATAATTGCGGGGTTTACAATACCCCTTTGAATGCAGGGGCTCCCCCTCTTCTCTAGGTAGAAATACCTGGAGGTTCAGTTCTGTGTTGAGGCCTACAGGATGTAGGGACCTCAAGCGGGAAATCCACCATTTTTCTTTTTGATGTAGCACCCGATCAAAGTTCCCCCTTCATGGGGGTAATTTAAGGGCATATATGCCGTTTACTTTCATTCCAGCTGGATCCCTATTGTGGTGGGGACAGGAAATGTTTTGCCAAGGGTTTAGTTGGTACTTTTTCATCAAATTCTCTTAGATGTTCTCCTAGACGTACTTTTAGTGACCTTTTCGTTTTTCCAATGTAAATTTTAGGACAGGGGCAGGTGATCATGTATATCACCCCCGTTGTCGAGCAGTTAATTAAGTCCCTAATTTTAAATTGGGTCTCATTTAGGGCATCTTTAAATGTAATTGTTCTTTCCACATAAGGACATAACTGGCACTGACCGCAGGGGTACAGGCCTATAGTACGGGAATAGTTGGACAGCCAGGTGTGGTTCGGTGTTCTCACATATTCTGATTTAATTAACATATCTCCTAGTTTTTGGATCTACGGGCCACCATTTTTGGTGTAGGGCCCACAATAGTTGCTATCTTGGGGGTAGCTGTAAGAACATTCCAGTGTTTTTCGATGGCTTTCAGCACTTGGTTCCATTGTGAACCGAAGGTCATGATCAATCTCACGTGTTCATATGGTCGAACAGATGTAGTCGTTTTTGGTGCGATCGAGAGGAGAGTTCCTCTCTCGCGTTTGGCCGCCTTTCGTCTAGCTCTCTGGATTGTTTTATGAGGGTAACCCCTTTCTCTGAACCTCATATAGAGGTCTCTCTCCTCCGTGCGACACTCAACACTCTTGGTACAGTTACGTTTGACCCTTAGGAATTGCCCTGTTGGTATGCCCTTTATAAGCAGAGGGGGATGGTGGCTATCTGCACGTAGCAGCGTGTTTGCTGCTGTCTCCTTGCGGAAGGTTTTTGTGCAGATTTCCCCATTCTCCAGGCTAATCCATAAGTCTAGGAAGGAAATTTTTGTACGATCAAATGTATAGGTAAGGCGGATATTATGGTTATTAGAGTTTAGCTGAGTCATGAAGTTGTGGAGGTCGTTGATCGGGCCTCTCCAGAGTACCAACACGTCATCTATGTAGCGCAGACAGGCGTAAACATGGCTGTGGTACATAGGCAAAGCGTAGACCTCCTCTTCCTCCCAAAGGCCCAGATGGAGGCACGTGTAGGCAGGAGCCCATGCTGCCCCCATTGAGGTCCCCCTAATCTGCTGGTAATAATGGGTTGTAAATTGAAAACAATTGTTGGACAGAGCGAACTCCAGTAGCTCAATTGGAAATTCATTCTGTGGACTGCAATGAGGATAGTTTAATTTCAGGAAAACCGACACCGCTTTGATACCATATTCGTGTGGAATGGATGTATAGAGCGACTCGACGTCTATGCCCACCAACCACATTTCACCTTCAGTCTTTATTTCTATAAGTTTAGATAGCACGTGTCGGGTATCCTGGACATAGGACTTAAGGTCCTTCACCATGTCTTTAATTAAGGAGTCAATGTACCCACCTATGCGTTCCAAAGGACCCTGTACTGCTGAGACTATTGGTCTCCCCGGTGGTTGGGTTAGGTCCTTGTGTATTTTAGGGATAATATAGAAGGTGGGCACATTAAACTCCTCAACATGTAAGTATCCAAATTCTTTTCTAGTCAACAACTCAACATTCCTTGCAAGGGTAAGCTTTTCATTCAGGGAATGTACTAACTTAGGGAAGGGGTTATTTTCTAGTCTGCGATACGTTAAGGAGTCACCTAGAAGGCGTTTGACCTCCCTCTCGTATTGATCCTCTCCCATTAGTAATACATTCCCTCCCTTGTCACTTCTTTTCATCACAATATGTTTGGCCTCTTTGAGTTCTTTTAAAGCCCTTCTTTCTTCCCTCGTTAGGTTATCCCTTCTGTTAGGTTTCCAGTTTATATTCGTTAGTTCTAGCTGTACTAATTCAAGGAATAGCCCTAACCACTTGTTTTTACTTAGGGGGGCATTTTTGTTGAGCGTACTTTTAGATTTGCCGACCTCCTATTAGGTAAATCTTCTTCAGGGGGCCCCTCAATCTCCTCCAATAGGGAGTTCAATATGTCCAGTGCCTCTGACTCCTGGATGTTTGGTAAGGACTCGTTATCGTTTGGTGTTTTGGGGTTCTCGTAAAAGGAGCGCAACAGAACCTTTCTCAGAAATAACACTATATCTTTATACACTGTAAACTCATCCATATCACTAGTGGGGGCAAACGACATCCCTTTTTGTAACAGCTTAATGTGTCGTTCTTCCAAAATGAAGTCCGATAAGTTTATAACTTTCATGTCGCCAAAGCTCCCAGTGGTAGGGTGAGCTGTTAGTGTTTCTTCTGGCTCCAGGTTCTCAGGCGCTCCTCTCCTGACTTTGGGAATTTTGAACCTTGACTTGCCTTCTGTTTGACACTTGTTTTGGATGTAGTTTTCGGAGGTGGTGGGCTGTGACCAGTGCCCTCCGCCTCCTCTTTGTCTAAAAAACGAACTGTTTTCCCTATCTGTTCCTCCTCTGTTTCACTTCCTGATTTATCACGTTGCGTACGTGAAGCAGATCGCGAGCCTCTCCTCCTGGAAATGCTTCTGCCGCGTTTAATTGTCTCTACGGTATTTTGATTGTTTGGTAATTTTAAATTGGATTGGGCCTTCTCGATTTCTTTTTTAAGGTTATCATTTAATTTCTGAAACTCCTCTAATTCTTTTAATTAATTTAATTCCCTTACACTTTCCTCAATTTTAGCTTTAAGTTCTTCCAGCTGTATTTTTTCCTCTTCTACTATGAGGCCCATTACTGCCAGGCCATGATTTATACAGAGTTCCTTTCACTTCGGGAGGAACATGTCATTATGTAAATGTTCTGCTGGTACAGTCTTATCTCTGAGGCCCCTAGGTATAATTTTATGTTCTATATAGGTTTCAAGAAATGTTACATCCCATTTTCTATTCAGATGTTTAATTGGTAATTTTTTATGTTCTTTAAATGTATTCTTAATGTCAGCTTCCCGATTTCCAGAATCAGGAATGTCATTTGAAAATGCTGCTCGGATCTCTTTGTCTGAAAGGATCTTAAGATATGATCCAGCAAGGCATATAATGCTAACAAAAATAAGAAAAGTGACAGGTATGGTGTCATCAAAATAATTTTACTAATCAGTATAGGTGTCTCCGTATTTTAACCATGCATATAGTAGCACTCAACAACGGAAGCGTCCCTGTGACAGCACAGGGACAAAGAGGTTATGTATAGGGAAATAGGCATGATACACCAGTAGTTAATAATAAACACTTTATTTAGGTCATCAATATAAAAGCTGTTTTGGGGACCGAATACATTCACCTCTAAAGCTCAAAGTCACAGTTAGAATTTTGCACTTATTATTTTGGAAATAGATGAGCAAATGAGGTAGTGGCTATAATAATTTTTATGTTTCACTAGGAAATAGGTATCAGTAATCTTATAAATTAACTGCTGGGAATACAGTCTGTTACCCCATTGTGTGTCCCCTATGTGGAAAATGTCTTCCGCTGGCCCCCGTGACCTACAACGGGACTTTACTCAGAGATATCGCATGGTTTAATGCTCATTGTCTGTGGTCTTCTCACCACCTGGCCATACCCTGTAAATAAGCTATACTGGAAAAGCTGTTAAAAAGTTACTAAAGTTACTAAAATCACAGCCACCGTCTATAAGGAACTGACCATTAATATTCACGCCCCTCCCTGCTCTTGAATTTAACCAATAGGGAGGCATCTCCGAGATTTTGAAGACCTTAAGAAGGGAGGAGAGATGCCTGTCCTATTAGAAAGTCCAGATGAAGCTACGCTAGTCGCTTAGCGAAACGCATTGACGTCACGGGCGTCACGTGACGTCACAGCCGGAAGACGAAGAACCCCAGAAAGTGATACGCCGCACACGGCAATGAGGCCTGGAACACTTTTGGTATGCGGTGGAGTCACTCCTGCAACAGCTGACGGCGATCCATCGCTGCAACTACGGACGCTGTTCAGCTCAACCGCAGCGGAGTGAGGTATACTTTCCTTTCTTCACTCAACAGCGTGCCGTGGCAGGACCCATCTGCAGTTAGAAGTCACAGTGTGTGCTATCTGACATGAGAGATGAAAGAGGTCTGAAGCTCAGCGGTGAGTTCATTTAAAGTACATTAAGAGCCCACATCTTGTTGTACTCTGGGATATTCTCCAAGGCAAACAATCAATAGGTGGCCTCCTACATACACCATCACCATCTACAGCCTGCATCTCTGATCACCACTCACATCTAACCCGGTGTGAAGGGACGACAATAGCCCAAAGGCATACATACTTCAGGAAGGGAACCTTCCATAGACTATCTCCAAGCACTCGGATAGCTCTACACCTTCTCCCACTCCCTTGGCTTCTCATTTAGCAGCAGGGCTCCCATAGGCATCCCTTTACCACCAGTGGTCTGGCATGCCCATGTCCAAGCTAGACTGAACTTCCACTTACATTCATCCAGCCCTCTACTCCACCTGGGACTCATCCCATTATTGTCACACGGCATTTGGGTAGGCCATTGAGCTGGGATATCTCCATCTTCCCCTGTGCGTCCGGACGCTGTCCATTTTTATCCATGTCTACCCTTGTCTGTTACCCCATGTGCCTTTTCCTTAGCCCGAGGGCCTGATTAGACCCCTATAGGGCATTGTGTGGCTGTTCTTTTTAATGTGCAAGTATTACCATTATCTATCAGCTTTTATATTGATGACCTAAATAAAGTGTTTATTATTAACTACTGGTGCATCATGCCCATTTCCCTATACATAACCTCTTTGTCCCTGTGCTGTCACAGGGACGCTTCTGTTGTTGAATGTTACACAATTTTGAGGCTTGGCATATTTGGTATGTATTTACACAACACAACCTCATCTTTTTACTAAAAAAATTAGATTATATTGTGTTTGTCGTCAATAAAATAATTTGATTTTTTTACTGAAAATATAGATTTTATCAACAGTAAAGCAACTACTGTGACATGAAAAATGTAAACCCCCATCATTTTATTCTAAGCAGTCTCTGCTTTTGATAAAATTTACGATGTGATTTTTTTTTTTTCTTAAATGTGCATTTTAGTATGTGTGCACAAAATGAAACTCCTGCAGCTAAAGGGTTAAATGAAAAGATATGACTAATCTGGAAAATTTTAAAAAATAAAATAAAGTGGAATCCAAATATGAAAAATGGTACCCTAGTAATGAGTTAGGCAAACTGCCAGCTGAGTGGATATTTAATTAAAATCTCATTTATATTATATTCAGTCTCTTTAATAAGTATGATGAAATGGTAATAGAAAACTATAAACGGAACACTTTAACTCATTATTTAGAAGACCACATTCTTTTATTTTACAGAAAATCACATCATAAAATAATAAGTGTATAATTTTGTACATCACTAATGTTTTTTTCAAAGGTTTTTAAATAAAGGGAAGATGGTTATACTAATTATCTTAACAAACAAGGATTCATGTAAACATAAACTTTGGAATTTGTTGATCCCCCCTTATTTTTTTGTTTATCTGTATATTTTCACAAATGTTTAATGTGTGAGGAGCGATAGATTTCAGGATTCAGAAAATCCTGGTTAATATGTTCAATGATTCTTTGCAGACTGAAAAAGTCTGGATTAATATACGAGGGGTATTCAAAACGTTTCTGTGCTTTTTGATATTTAATAGAGTTAAAAAAAGTTCAGAAACTTTTTGAAGAACCCTATATTTAGGCAAAACAAAAAGTTCATGATTCGCCCATTTGCCTGATATGCAAATCTATTCACATTAACATAGCATAACCTGAACTTTTTGCATAGCCAGTCATTTTATACCCTACTATTTGGAAAGCAGCTGGCTAGTGCTTTCTTTCCTGATGCCAACATGGCAGCATACTAGTGATAGCGCTCCACCTCTTAACCACTCCCTCAGGACCACGCACCAATGAAGAGTATGCAGTTCTATGTCCCTACCTCTGCCTAAGTGAGTGCTGTAGCCGTCTGGGTTCAAGCTTCTCCCAGTGCGAAGACCCAGTACTTGGGCCACTAAATTGTGCTAAAAAGCCTGGGTGCCCCTTCTGTGGTCGTGATGGGGCACTGCAGTGTTTCCTCTTTAGGAACAAAATCTGCCACTATGTAAGTGTCTGTGGACTGAGGCTTGTGGGGGCCAGCTAGTTTATTAATTTTCCTTTTTTGGTTCCTTGCACAATACAGGGCTGCCTATCCCTTTTATTTTCACGGTGCCCTTGATGACATCATCGGGTTGCGCTGGCCATCAGGAGTTCCGACCACCATTTTGCTTATAGGCAAAAGCTCACTGTTGCCAGCAATGACGGATGCAGTCCTGGGGGAGCTCCCTCTGCTGATTTTTAGTTAGTTAGTTAGTTAGTTAGTTAGTAACTTTCTGGCTATCCTCATTTCAGCTGGCTGTCCTATCTGTCCTCAAGCCATGAGTCAGTCACCGCTTATGCAAAAAGACCCTCAAAGGCAAAGGTATGGGACCACCGTGTTGATAAGTTTGCAGGAAAAGAGTGTCTCCTTATGTGGATTGCTTTGAGTGTGTTCAGCCCCGCATGCTCATGCTCTCAAAAAATCAAGAGCCAGGGAAAGGCGGACGCTCATAAGAGTGTAACCGCAGATGCCGCACTCACTCAAGGGAAAAGGTTCCACAAATTACGTCTTATCCCCTCTTCCCCAGAGCAATGCCAATGCCCCAGCAAGAGTTCGCAGTTAACAGGTAACATCAAATATCTTTATTAATTATTGTGCAAGATGCTATTTTGGACTCACTTCAATTATCCCAGCCAGGTAGCCCCCTCCTAGTTGCTACTCTAGCCACTAGAAAACCAACCTGGCACCCTGGCATGTGGCACTCAAACACTCAGTTCTGCTACCCTGGTGAGTGGGCAGCCTGCAGATAATAGTTCCTCTTCACCAGAGGAAGACCCAGAGCTACTTGGTTTCAGTTTTTTTCCTTAGTGGAACGGTGTATCCAGGCGGTCATGCAGGCCATTACATGGGTAAAAAGACAAAGTCATATTTACTCTTTCTCCAAAATGGGCAATTCCTTCTGCGTTTATGGAAGAAATATAATCAAAGGGATGGCAAAGTCGAGAGAAAGTTTCTCCTTTGATTGTCTATACAGGTTTTATCCTTGTCAGAGACCGGATATAACATCACTGAAATCCATGGCCACAGTAAATGCAACTGTAGTCTAGTAACAAGATGACCAACAGGGGTCTGCCGTCCGGCAGTTGCCCTTACCTTGGTGACTAGTGCTTTAGGTTTTTGGTTCCGGGAGATAGAGACAGCCATTGGAGAGGAAATCCTTAAACCTGATATAATTTGAACCCTAGCTAAGATGAATGTGTCTGTGCAACCTTATTGCAGAAGCATCAATAATCCCAACCAGGTGCCTGGCCATAGTGATGCTATACTCGGTCCCAGCTAGGGGGGCTCTATGGTTGAGACCCTGGGCGGTGTCTTTCTTCCTAAAAACAAGATTGGTGTGAGTCACTTTATGGCAGAAGATCTCTGTTTGGTAGGAAACTGGAGACAGCCATATCATAAGTGACATCAAAAGGAAAAGAAAATGTTTCTCCTGGCAGGTTCTGCTTCTCTAGGTCCAGGGAGCCTAGGGCCAGCTGTCAGGCCATAGCCCCAGGTAGAGGATGTAAGGGAACTCAGGCAACCTTTCACAAGGCCCACAAGTGAAAATCCTGGGGTATACCGCAAGTACCCACTAAGCCCTTTTGACGAGCGCATGCCCAGACTCTTGAGGTAGGAAGAGAGGTCGTGCTTTATGGGTTTCTGGACAGCATGTTGTACAGATCCTTGGAGGAAGGTATTAGGCACTCATGGACACTTCGGGGATTCCTCACTGCTCCTCCTCCAGACCATCTCTCTGCCAAATCCACCGCAAAAGTGGGTGGGCTGCTACAATACTTACACACACTTCAGACTCAGGGAGTCATTGTCCCGATCCTATTCACAGGAAAGATTGCAGGTTTTCTACCAAACCCTGTTTGTAGTTTGCAGGGGATGGAGGCTAGTGTCCAGTTGCAGATCGAAAGAGGTTAAACCTTGTTGGCCCTCTTAGAGATCTTTAAGATGGAGTCCAATAAATCAGTACAACCAGCTGGGTGCTACTGCTGGATTTGTCAGGATGCCTATCCTCACATCCCAAATGTCCTGTTCTTTCCAAAATAAGTAAGTTTGATGATCGATTGGATGCATCTCCACTTTAACAGCCTACCTTGTGGCCTATAAATAATAAATATCTGAGAATGTTGGCAAGGGTCTCAGTGCCGTGTCAGCTCCACTCAGAGAACAGGGTCTTTGGGTTTGTCACTACCGGGACGTCATTCTTCTATCCAGGGGACTGGAACAATTGCTGTCACGCCAAGAGGTCCTCATATATACCCTGCAGAGATATGGCTGGGTTATCAACTCCAATTAAAAAAAAAAAAAAAAATAGGGGAAGAGAAGCTGACTTTCTCCAACCCAACAGTTAGTGTAGCTGGGGGTGCTCTGCTATTTCCTTTGTTTTACTTGCATCAGAGAAAGCAGTGACAGGAAGAGAATTCGGAGGACAGCTACCTTTACTTGTTTGATGGCTTCTCAGTGCCTCAGTCTTCTGGGCTCAACATCTTCATGCATACCAATGATTCCATGGGTGCCTGCACACGTTTCAACTAGGATTCTTAGCGCAAGGGAGGAAACAGGATCAAGAACAGTTGAGAACAGTGTCACCCAGTATGAGTAGTGGTCCACCGTGATGGAAAGACCTTGAGGAAGTCACGGCCCTTTTGAACCATTACACTGGATCATTGTTATGAATCATGTTGGCAAGACAGTCTGGGAGGCACACTGTGAGGGACTGTCGGTCAAGGCAAATAGAGATTTCCAGCCAAGGAGGATAGTCTCGAATGCGCTGGAAGTTCAAACAGCCTTTTTAGCACTTTGGCCTTGCTACACAGAATCAAGGGAAGACCAGTCTCCTTGCAGTTGAGCAACATGGCAGCAGTTGCCTATATTCAGCTCCAGGTAGGAACTCTCCCTATCAGCAGTATGCTATTGAGAGAGGTGAAACCCATAATGTCTGGGACGGAAGATTACCAACAAATTCAGGAAGGAGTTTACCTCCCAGCAGACTTTTGAACACATAGGCAGACCGACTATCATGCAAGCTTCCCAGAGCGCAATGAGGTCTTCTCTGAGCTGGTCCATAGGTGGGGCCTACCACAGATAGACCTCTTCACCACCCACAGTAATCACAAACGTTGGGTATGTCTGGCCTTGTTTCCGTACCCCAAGGCACAGGGGGCATATGCTCTGGTCTCTCCTTGGGGCTTCAATCTAGCCTATATATTTTACCCCAAACATCTCTCGTAATGAGATTCCTCTAGTGTCTGTCAAGGGAGAACATCGCTGTCATAGCCAATCCTCCATATTGACCATGAAGCCCTCGGGTTTCCTTGGCCATTCACTTCAGAATACAGAAGACATTTCCCCTATGCACATATGCAGACCGGGACTGCAAGCAGGGGTGCTAATAGGGGAGGCGGGGGCAACTCCGGTTGCTGCAGAGCAATCTCTACTTTGTTGAGTGCCAAAAGGCACTCTACTTACAACATCTATGCCTAAATCTGGAACAAGTCTCGGTAGGGCGAGACATTGATCCTACTACCCCCAGCTGTTCTATACTTCCTCTAGGCTGTGTTGGACATGAGCCTTAGCCTATCCTCACTGAGCTGGCAAGTATCAGCTATATTGGCAAGAACAAATTTAAATGGGCCAAGAATCCTTCAGTCTGCACGACTTTTGAAGGCAGCCGTAAGGATTCAGTCACAAACAGAAAGGGGTCTTTCCCAGTGGGATCGATTGGTGTTGCTGGATCTCCTGTCTATTCAACCGTTTGCTCCAACAGAGCAATGTTTGGTTCGGGCCATTACCTACAAGACAGTATCTATTGCAAGAATTTTAGGCAGAAGTTTGTTTGCGATTCAAGCTCTTGGAGCTTAAAAAAAAAATATTGTTTTCTTTCCAATAAGTCATCTTGTATCAAAGGTAGCAGTAGCCCCCTATTTAACAGACATCTGGGAATTGCCTAAATTTCCAGAACATCACACAGGAAAGTCACACGACCTGGATGTTTTCAGAAAGAAGCAACTGTCCACAATTGCTCCTTTCAGATCATCTAATAAGCCTTTTGTCATTCCAGCTGAAAATCATCAAGGAAAAGAGGTTACTGCCTGGACTCTAGCAGGCTTGGTGGTGCATATAAGGTGAGGGGGCGTGAGCCTCCGTCAATGGCTGTGCACTCTACCAGAGTGGTTGCAGTCTCATAGGCAGCCAATTTGGGAGCATCTATAGTATCCATCTGTAGAAGTATCATGGTCATCCCAGCGTACCTAGTCAAACTTTACGGAGTAGACCCAGGTGCCTTGTCATCAGGACTTTGTAGGAAGGACTATTCAGTAGAGTTGAGCGAACTTCTAGAAGTCCGGGTTCTGCTGGTTCGGCCGAACTTTGGGACAAAGTCCGGGTTCGGGTCCGGACAGAACCCGAACTTTGTCCCGAACCCCGGACCCCATTGAAATCAATGGAGACCCAGACTTTTAGGTACAAAAAATGTTGTAAAATAGTCCTGGAAGGTCCTAGAGGTCTGCAAAAGGAAGGAAATGTGGGTAAGGGTGGGACAAGTGACCTACAAAGAAATGGGGACAGGGAAATAACTTTAAATATTTTTTAAAAAATAAAAACATAAAAAATGCAAAAATGGAGATCATCTTCAAAATGGGTCTGAAAATCACTATCACTGATATATCACTGTTCTGAAAACATCTGCAAACTGTGTGTGAAGAGCGCAATCATATGCATGCTCTTCTCTATGCTTTATTTTCAAACACACTATCCAGATGTTTGAAGAACAGGTGTATGGTTTCTCCCCGGTTTTAGGTAAAGTGTTCTAAACTATTTTCAGATGTGTGCAGAACAGATGTAATGTGTGAATAACATCTGTTCTGGTGCAGAACACATGTGTGTGAATAGCAGATGTGCAATGATTGACGGTTTCATTTAAAGTGACACAGACTTTAAAAAGAAGTGTGAATAAAAGATGTGCAATGATTGACGGTTTGATTTAAAGTGACACACAGACTTGAAATAATTGTGCAGAAGAGATGTGCACTGATTCCCAGTTTCATTTAAAGTGATACACACATTTTGCAGAACAGTGATCTGGGTACTCCCGGCTTATTTATACTTTTTTGACACAGTTTGAAGATGATTTTAGAACAGTTCTATGGCCTCTAATGTTAATTAATACTTTTCAGACCCATTTTGAAGATCTCCATTTTTGCATTTTTTATGTTTTTATTTTTTAAAAAATATTTAAAGTTATTTCCCTGTCCCCATTTCTTTGTAGGGCACTTGTCCCACCCTTACCCACATTTTCCTTCCTTTTGCAGACCTCTAGGACCTTCCTGGGCTTTTTTACAGCATTTTTAGGATTTTTCATTAAAATTACCAGAACCCCGGACCCGAACCCGGACTTTTTTTGAAAAGTCCGGGTCCGGGACACCCCAAAGTTCGGTACGGACCCGAACTTTACAGTCCGGGTTCGCTCAACTCTACTATTCAATCCACTGTCCCATCCTAATTAGAATATTGGTTTGGCATGTAGAACCCACTCTGTCAGCTAGTTATTTATCACTAGTATGCTGCCATGTTGGCATCAGGAAAACTGAAAATTGTATCAAATACTTACCTTAATTTTCCTTTCCTGACGCCAAACCATGGCAGCATACGGGCCCACCCTGTGCGTTTCGGTATGTAGCTTGTTACAAATAATGGGGGGGCGGCTAACTATGTCTTTTTTTATGCTATTCAGTGGTCCTGAGGGAGTGGTCAAGAGGCGGAGCTCTATTACTAGTATGCTGCCATGGTTTGGCGTCAGGAAAGCAAAATTCGGTAAGTATTTGATACAATTTTCCGTTTTCTGCCTATAATAGGCAAGGAAAGCCTAGATTCTGTTGCACAGATTTAAATTAAATTATTATATTTCCTTTTTTCTGGATAATTTCATGTATCTCTTCTCTCATATTTGAATATTCATTGTATTATGAACATCTACGTTAAAGGATAAGTTCACCTTTTCAGGCAAAATTTCACTTTTCATAACTATTAGAAGCATTTTCAAATGACATTTCTGGCCCAGCCACCCCAATGTGCTTTTTTCTCACTTACTTTATCCACAGGAGGTGTAAAATCTTATCAGTTTATTTGAATGTTTTCATTCACTTTTCCAACACTTCCTCCACCACAGAATTTTGGTGCTGCCCTATAGCAGATACACAGCAGTGGCATCAATTATTGATACCCTCACACATCTGTTGACATGTGATGTGGAATTTTAAGCATGCCTTTGTCTCCCCAGTGGGCAGCATCCAGTATAGGTGATGTCGAATATGACCTCAGGGGGGCATGATATACATATGAATTCCACCTTTGTTTACATATCAGCGCAGCTGGCCGCCACTATTTGCATATGAATGCTGTTGCTATTTACATATCAATGCCGGTTATTTACATGTAAACATAGGGTCTGCAGGTGAGTCATCTGTACACAACAATAGGGCAGAGTTGGGCAGCTTTAGTAGCAGCACTTAGATATCGGGACACAGCACAGGTCTAAAACTTCAAGGGAAAAGGGAATTTAAACCAGGATAGTTGGCAAGTATGAGGCAGCTGCTTTGGGCCTCAAAACAATGACAGGGCCCAGGGCAGCTGCCCCTTTTGCCCTGCCTTAAAGACGGCCCTGATACTACCTTCCACCCGATTTCTATACAGTCTGATTGTACATTCTCCTTTAGATCTCCCATCAGCTATGTAGTCCAATGGCTTGCCTGATTTGATACAACTTTAATAGACTGTTGAGGTGTGTCTGCCTATTCCATAGTTCTGGTAAATCTAAAGGAAATTGGACAGAGATTGTACAATCAGATTTCATAGTGTATGACCATCATTATAGTAGTACATAGGAGGAAGTGGTCAGGGACCTTTAATTGTCAGGCCTCATTCACTTCTCCACATAGTGAAGACTCACATTCCTGCATGCATTTGTTTTGGGTGTTTTGGTGTGTTTTCACTCGTCATGCATGCATTCACTTGAATGGGCTGCCCTACATGCAACAATCGCCACGAGAAGATCCAGAATTTTTTGGAGTGGAGCATGGTGCGTTACTGCTGAATTGCTGCATTTGCCGCACTTGGGATGCCTTTAACATGCAATGACAATGCAAACATGTTGCAGATTTGCAGTGTTTCTGAAATGCAAGGCAAAGCGCACATTTTCTGTGTTTTGCCATGCACTTGGAAACACACAGATGTGAATGGAAACTCATTGTTCTCGTGCAAATGCACCAGTTTCACTTTCAGGCCCCATTTACACCTAGCGCAGTGGGAGCACATTTTTTTGGCTTGCTTTTCCATTGACACGCATAGGGCAGCTTGTTAATTTCAATGGGCTGTGCTACACGTGGTAAAGTAGCTCATGGGACATTTTAGCATGATGTTGGTTGCATGTTTTTTATTGTGTGTTTTGCTGTGTTTGTCAATTGGTTTTTCACGTGGCAAAATATGTGTTCGCTTAACAATTAATGGCACCAAAAACACAACTAGTTCATTTTAGATGTATAAAGGTGGCCATACAGTATACAATTAATGAGTAGCGTGATGCTGCACACCAGCCTGAACCTTTGAGAAAGCTGATTGGCATAATGCATGAGGTGGGCTGTTATGTAATCATGCTAGGCGGAGTTGGGATGAGCTGTGGACGCTGTGTATCACTGCTTAGTTATGCTGTACATTCACTTCTGAATTGTGAGTTCATTTCTGATTTTAACAAATGTTTATTTAAGCAATCTACACTATTGGAGCTTCCGTTTGCCTCCTATATCTATGTCATCATACTGTGGAGCTGAGGATCTTGGCTGCTGATGCGGCAGAAGAGTACCTGTATACTCTCTTTAAAAATGCTTGTATAGGCTGTCCCCCTATACAAGGTTACTTATGCTATTAGAGGCATACCGCTTAAGTTCGACAAAGTGTGGGGTAGTTGGATGAATAGCACAACCACTGAGTCTGATTAACCAATTGATGTAATTATTAGTTGGGGGTATGAGAATTTAAAATGGCCTCATTACAGGAGCATTGGTGTGGCTACTGTATTCATATATATACAAAGATTAGTTGGCATATCGAAGGAGGAGATATGCATCTTGATGGGTGGAGGAAATATTTTCTCTTGTTCCACTATTTTTTAGTGTACATGGGAGGCTATAATCCTGTTATTTATGGGTTGTGGATTCTGGGGTTCTCCCGGGAGCCGTATGCTGAGGAAATGTATATTATGATGTTGTTCGAGGCCTATATGGGCCTTTTCTTCTTTTTTCTGTGTAACTGTTTATTGAAAAATAGATAAATAAAAAAAATGCTTGTATGACTTCCCCTAACAAGTCAGGTCCATTTCAGCAGATGAAAGTTCACCCAGAGATGGGGTGAAGGGCACTGAGGTGTATTACTGAAGATAGTGTGGTGTGTGTGGTTACACAGTCACTAGAAATTGGAATAATCTGATGGATATATAGTATCTCACAAAAGTGAGCACCTTTCACATTTTTGTAAATATTTTATTATATCTTTTCATGTGACAACACTGAAGAAATTACACTTTGCTACAATGTAAAGTAGTGAGTGTACAGCTTGTATAACAGTGACAATTTTCTGTCCCCTCAAAATAACTCAACACAGGCATTGATGTCTAAACCGCTGGCAACAAAAGTGAGTACACCCCTAAGTGAAAATGTCCAAATTGGGCCCATGTATCCATCTTCCTTCTCCAGTGTCATGTGACTCATTCTTTTACAAGGAGGTATGTTAAATTTGGTGTTATTGCCCTCGCTCTCTCATACTGGTCACTGGAAGTTCAACATGGCACCTCATGGCAAAGAACTCTCTGAGGATTTGAAAAAAAGTGTTGCTCTACATAAAGATGGCCTAGACTATAAGAAGATTGCCAAGACCCTGAAACTGAGCTACAGCATGGTGGCCAAGACCATACAGCGGTTAAACAGGACAAGTTCTACTCAGAACAGGCCTCACCATGGTCGACTAAAGAAGTTGAGTGCATGTGATCAGCGTCATATCCAGAGGTTGTCTTTGAGAAATAGATGTATGAGTGCTGCCATTGCAGCAGAAGTTGAAGGGGTGGGGGGTCAGCCTGTCAGTGCTTAGCCCATATGCCGCACAGGGCCGGTGCAAGGATTTTTGTGCACACAGGCGAAGGTGCATTTTGGTGCCCCCCCCCCATCCTACAACCACCCTCTTTCCCCTCCACAATATGTCCCCCCACCCTCATATGGTAACCCATCTACAGCTAACCACACACTATACAATCTGATTGTACAATCCTCTTAGATTTATTAACTCCAGCTAACACTTTAACCGGTTGCAGCAACTGCTTTTTTTTTCCTTTTGGGATAAAGGTTTTACATAAATAAAAGCTGATCATTCTAAGCACCCTGTTGGTGGTAAAGGGTTTATCTCTTTCCTCTAACTGCTACATCTGCAGGATAGGTTGTTCTGTTAAATAAACAACAGAGTCAGAGCAGTATACAGGGCCACCAGAGAGCAGTATACAGGGCCACCACAGAGCAGTATACAGGGCCACAAGTGCAGTATACAGGGTCACCAGAGCAGTATACAGGGTCACCAGAGCAGTATACAGGGCCACCAGAGCAGTATACAGGGCCACCAGAGAGCATTAAACAGGGCCACCAGAGAGCAGTAAACAGGGCCACCAGAGAGCAGTAAACAGGGCCACCAGAGAGCAGTAAACAGGGCCACCAGAGAGCAGTAAACAGGGCCACCAGAGAGCAGTAAACAGGGTCACCAGAGCAGTATACAGGGTCACCAGAGCAGTATACAGGGTCACCAGAGCAGTATACAGGGCCACCAGAGCAGTTTACAGGGCCACCAGAGCAGTATACAGGGCCACCAGAGCAGTATACAAGGTCACCAGAGCAGTATACATGGCCACCAAAGCAGTATACAGGATCACCAGAGCAGTATACAGGGTCACCAGAGCAGTATACAGGGTCACCAGAGCAGTATACAGGGCCACCAGAGCAGTATACAGGGCCACCAGAGCAGTATACAGGGCCACCAGAGAGCAGTATACAGGGTCACCAGAGCAGTATACAGGGTCACCAGAGCAGTATACAGGGCCACCAGAGCAGTATACAGGGCCACCAGAGCAGTATACAGGGTCACCAGAGCAGTATACAGGGTCACCAGAGCAGTATACAGGGCCACCAAAGCAGTATACAGGGTCACCAG
>BLSH010419426.1:46117-60868 GCA_018402905.1 Glandirana rugosa
GCGGTGTGTGCGAACTGTAGTAGACTTGGTTTATTCAAATAGAACCAGAGTAGTCTGTCCTATACCAAGGTCATTAGTAACAGGAATCAGACGAACAGAAGTCGTTTGAGCGGTGTGTGGAGAGGGCGGATGGAGGTTCCGCTCCTCGGGTTTCCTCTTCTTTGCCAAAGTGCCTAGGCATCCAATAGGATCGCCTGGCGCTTTGGGCAATCAGGAAAAATCTCTCATTGTAATATAGCTAGGTGAGGGATGCCTGGGTTTGGCGGCCCCCCCTGGCCTGGCTCCGTAAGGCAGCTGCCTAAGCTGCCTTATGGTGGCGCCGGCCCTGATGCCGCACACTGCATCAGATTGGTCTGCATGGCTATCATGCCAGAAGGAAGCCTCTTCTAAAGATGATGCACAAGAAAGCCCGCAAACAGTTTGCTGAAGACAAGCAGACTAAGGACAATGATTACTGGAACCATATCCTGTCTGATGAGACCAAGATAAACTTATTTGGTTCAGATGATGTCAAGCGTGTGTGGCGGAAACCAGATTAGGAGTACAAAGTCAAGTGTGTCATGCATACAGTCAAGCATGGTGGTGGTAGTGTCATGGTCTGGGGCTGCATGAGTGCTGCCAGCACTGGGGAGCTACAGTTCATTGAGGAAACCATGAATGCCAACATGTACTGTGACATACTGAAGCAGAGCATGATCCCCTCCCTTCAAAGACTGGGCTGCAGGGCAGCATTCCAACATGATAATGACCCCAAACACACCCCCGAGACAACCGCCACCTTGCTATAGAAGCTGAGGGTAAAGGTGATGGACTGGTCAACCATGTCTGCTGACCAAAACCTTTTTGATCACCTGTGGGGCATCCTCAAATGGAAGGTGGAGGAGTGCAAGGTCTCTAACATCCACCAGCTCCGTGATGTCATCATGGAGAAGTGGAAGAGGACTCCAGTGGCAACCTGTGAAGCTCTGGTGAACTCCATGCCCAAAAGGGTTAAGGCAGTGCTGGAAAATAATGGTGGCCACACAAATATTGACATTTTGGACCCAATTTGGACATTTTTACTTAGGGTTGTACCCACTTTTGTTGCCAGCGGTTTAGACATTAATGACTGTGTGTTGAGATATTTTGAGAGGACAGCAAATTTACACTGTCATACAATCTGTACATTCATTACTTTACATTGTAGCAAAGTGTAATTTCTTTAGTGTTGTCACATGAAAAGATATAATGTACTTCTGTGAGATACTGTACACTCTTGAAGTATGATTTTTATGATTTTTCAGTAATTTTATGAAATGTACTGATTGATTAGTATGAATTGTACATTACATGCACTGAGCTATTTAATGTAAAATAAGCACTACACTAGTCTATATGATACAGTATTTTTTGCATTTGCACAGATTGTTGTACGCTTTTTGGTGTGAGCTGTTGTCTATTATTTATCTGCTTATTTGCATGGAATTTATACACATTTTTCTAGGATTTTTAATGGTAAAGGGATATTGGAATAGTTTTTTGGATTGGTGCAGGAAGTGTTTCACATTGGTATATATTTAGGTCCTTTGCAACAAAAATGTAAATTTTGATCAGATACTCTCAAAGGGTTAATTACTTCTGACACTGACACTGCAACTTTCCTGAATAGAACACTACAAGGGTATTAGCTGGTTAATAATCAAAAAGTAACTCCCATTCGTATTTACTCTGCACACAACGGCTATTTCTTCAGAGCAGAAACAGAAAATAATCTGCAACGAAGTTTGTTGAAAACCTTGCAATGTACATTGGTCAGGCGATTGTTTTTCTTTTCAACAAAGTGGAGTTACCCTTTAAAGAGGATGTCCAACCTGGGAAGTCTACCCCCAAAATACACTATAAACAATACCTCTGTACCTAGTAGCTTATTGCCCCATTAATTAAAGAAAAAAATAAAAACTAAACTAAACGTGTTGCACCCAATCCAAAGATTTCTTTCTTATCAGGCGAAACATGTTGGACATTCATACGGACCTTTGAACGTTGTAACCATTGCAATTTACTACGGTGTATACCTATGTGTACAAACCAATTACTCTACTATTCTCTACTGTTTCTAATTTCCAAGCACCTTTTTGGGCTTTTTTATATGTACAATTAATAAGATTATATTTTTTTATATATATGTATTTTTGAATTCATTTTTGCACCGCAATAATCCCATTATCTCCTTACATTCCTTCCAATTTGTTTCCCCTTCCCCCCCCTCCCTCTCCACCTTTTTGACTTACCTTACCCCCCTCCCGTTTTTTACAATCTACCTAATCATGGATGAGGTGCTAACTTTTATAGTGCCACCATACTAACTCACTCTAGTCCCATGCAATTAGTGATTTAGTTCACATTTTTTGTATGGTATGGCACTCTAAAACGTATCTAAAAAAAAAATGTTTTTCATTTTTTTCACCTCTTTTTGCTTGTCCTCTTTTCCTTTTTTACTCTTTACTCTTTTTCATGTTTGAGAAATTTTACTCATATTTATATGCTATATTCTTTGTAATATTTTCTTGATTAAATTTTACCAATGGCAGGATTTTGTGGAGAAGCTTGGGATGACCTTATGCACAGAGCCCATAAAGTACAGGACGAGAAGGAATTAACCGAACCTGAACTATCCCAGGCCTTTTTTCGACTACAAAGGATGTTGGAAAGAAAGGCGCACCTATATTGGCACCGCAAGTATTTTGAAAAATATTCCAATAACAATGTGGTCCCTTGGGGCCTAAGAATCCAAATCTTCCCTAATCTTCAAAAAATTGATGAGAACCTTAAAAAGGCTTGGGAGCATAACTTATATGCTCACAGGGCATGCTCCTCCTGTTATGTAAACGCTACGAGGAGGATCTTGCCCTTTTGGATAACCAAATCAAAAAATGGCTGGATGAATACATCCTAGCGGCCCATTCCCCATCCTATAAAAAAAGGGAAATGGAACTGTGTGACTATTTAGAAATATATACAATCCAACGAATTGATAAAAAGGAAGCTAAGTACTTGAAGGATAAACTGGCACATGACAATGGCTACGCATACAAATGGAATAGTACTGGCCCAAATCCTACCAGACAGAAAAATACTTCATCACCTAAACAAACTAAACCAACTTCTAATATTTCTCCTGTTTCCTCTCCTTCCTCTAGTCTATCCACGGTATATCCGGATTTTTCAGACAAAAAGTTCCCAAAAAAACATAAAGGGGATCTGGACATATGATCAGCGGGCTCTACTCGAGGTACCCGTGCACCTGCACCCAAACGACCGCCACCCAACTCACGTTCACAAGTTCACGGTCCGACACTACCCTCTGCATCCACTTCTAATATTATCTCGACAATGGGGCCAGTTGGCTCCAACATTCCGACCCTAATTACCTCGTCCTTATCCACAGCCTCAGTGTTATCCTCTTGCACTTCTATTCACGTTCCAACATCTAAGGCAGGTGAATCCTCTCTACCTATCACTGATTTAGAAACTACACGAAATGTATCAAAAGATCCCAAAATGGCACCCATTTTTTTAGGGAAGCAGTTGAATGTGACTCCACATCCCGCTGACCCACTAGTTCCTATACCAAGCTCAATACCCAGTTAATTCCAGCCAAGTCCCCAGCTATAGATGACTTGGAGGTTATTAATTTGTCTTCTTATTCCTTGACCCCAAATGAAATTGATGTCCTTAAATTAGGATTATCCTTTTGCCCTGACCAGAATTCTGATTTTCTTTAATAAAAGATGTACATTTGTTTGCCTGGAGATTAATGTACAAGGTACTTTATAGTGACAAAACTCCGAAACAGACATCTATTAGTTGTCCTTCTGTAATTAATAATTTGGATCTACCCCAAAGTGTCCTCGAGTCACAAGTTCTTTGTGATCTGATGGATCTCTGGGATGACCCGAATATGACTCAACGCACCACTGAGGTGCCCTCTAGTGGTGCAGCTCGTATTTCAGTACAGGGTGTTTCTTTTCCTGCCCCTAGCTCCTTCAAACTCAAATCCCGTGCTTTTCCCCAATTAAATTCTAATCCAAACATATGGGCATTTGTTCAACAGATTTGCAGTGAAATTGAGAAATTTACTTTTAAAAATTCTTAGCGATCCAATCTATCTCAGGCTCAAAAAGACGCTATTCTATCTCTTCAACGTAATCAAAACATTATCATCAAACCAGCTGATAAGGGAGGTAATCTAGTGGTCATGGACCTAGGTCAATATACCTCTATGTGCATTGACCTGCTTTCCAACAAAGAATGGTATAGACCCATTACTAAAATGGTTGTTGATAATCTAGTTGTAGCCTACCACAATATAATTTTTAAAGCATATCACAAGGGTATTATTGATAAAGGCACATGGCAATTTCTGGACGTTAGGGATCCCACTATCCCCACGTTCTATGCGTTACCAAAGGTCCACAAATCTTTAAAAGCCCCCCCCCGGGAAGACCAATCATCTCAGGATGTGGCAGCATAGCTGAAAACGCTAGTCAGCTTGTTGATTCATATCTTCAACCACATGTTACTTCATTATCTTATGTCAAAGATACAATACACTTATTGCGCATTATTGAAGGACTACATGTCCCTAAGGACACGTGGCTAGTGGCCATAGATATTGAGAGTTTGTACAACGCTATCCCCCATTCAAAAGGGGTAGAAGTTGTTGCAAAGTTCTTGACAAATAGGAGTTCACATTTAACCACATATAACAATTTTGTCATTAGTCTCCTTACTTACATCCTTACCTCCAATTGTTTTGTATTTGATTCCTCCCACTACCTCCAGGTACAGGGCGTAGCAATAGGCACACACTGTGCCCCTGCTTATGCCAATCTGTACCTGGGGGGGTGGGAGCAAGATCTATTTTCGGACGAACGTATGTCACGCTTACTTAATCACATCCTGTCATTGCATAGGTATATAGACGATGTGCTAATCCTATGGAATGGCACTCGAGAAGAATTGACCCAATTTATGGAAGTTATTTCCACCAATACATATAATCTCAAATTTACCATGAACTGTAGCCAACAGAGTATATCCTTCCTTGATATCCAGATATTCATTGATTCCCACAACATATTGGGATCTACCCTCTATAGAAAATCCACTGCTGGAAATACTATTCTTAGTGCAAATAGTTCTCATCCGCGATCTTTGATTCAGAGTATACCCTTTAGCCAGTACCTTAGGCTTAGATGAAATTGTTCATCTAATGATGATTATCATAAGGCAGCGAAGGCACTCTATACAAAATTACGTATTCGCGGTTACACTTGCTCATGTCTTAAAATAGCTTGTCAAAAAAACAATCAACAAGACAGAGAGTCTTTGATTTTCTCTCAAAAAACTAAAATCGCTCCACAATCTGTAAGAGTGGTTACACAGTATTCTAATCAGCACTAACAATTTAGAGCAATCCTAGAGAAGCATTGGCCTTTATTGCTAGCTGATTCAGCAATAGCTCCATTCATACAATCCTATCCCCAGTTAACCTTCAAACGCGCCCGCTCATTACGATATTGTTTGGTTAAAAGCCATTTTGAGGCCTCCAACACCAGTAGGCTGGCGGCATTTGGCACCTTTGCTTGTGGCGGATGCCAGTGCTGCCAATTCATTGCAAATTCCCAACAAGTATTGTTACCTAATGGTCAAATACACAAAATTAGCTATCATGTTACATGTCAAACAGCTGGAATTGTCTATCTGGCAATTTGCCTATGTGGAGCATTCTGTGGGCAAAACCAAGCGGCCCTTTTTTAAGCGGATCAAGGATCATATGTCACCCATATATAAAAAACAAATCACTACGGCTCTAAACCTACATGTTGCTAAGAGTCATGATTTTGATCCTACAGTAATCAAATTTGCGGCTTTGAATCATGTACCCCTTGGTCTCCGAGGAGGAAGTGTAGACAAAGCCCTCCTCCAGATGGAGGCATGTTGGATACATGTATTAAGAGCCACTGCTAGTCCTGGCCTAAATGAAAATATAAGCTATGCATCTTTCCTATAGTTTGGGGTAACAATATGTTTTAACCCTTGGTATACGATAGGTGGCTTTCTCCTTGTCCTGTACTTTTGTAGACATATGGGTTGCTGTGCACTCACCGAGTGATTTCTCCTAGAAAGCATTTATCATTTGTAATTATATACTTATTCGGCCTGCTTCAAGATTTACAAATGCTAATTAATTTATTTACGATCCTCATTTCACTGTTTCATCAATATGTAATATTGTACAACATTGCAGTTATTTAGATCTGTATGAAAGGATTTTTGCTGATGTTTTTTCATGATATCTACAATGTTTGGCTTGTTCGTACCAACTACCCTATCTGTAGTGTACACTAATTCTATGTAATCATATTTCTCTGTCTTGTTTCCTATCATTTTTGGGTTTGCAATATTGTGATCTAGATGTATATATATGTGCCTATTGTTGTTCTGTATACAGAGCCATTTCTTTTGGCGCTTGCCTCCCATTGCCCAAATGTGCTGGTCCATATGTCCCGGGTCTGCCCCTTTCTGTTGGTCCGGGTGGTAGGCGACATTTGTACATCTGCACGGATGGTCGCCACTGACCCCTTGTGGCGTCCTAGGCAGTCTGTGCCTGCCCCCTGTGGCTGCCCTGCCTCATTCCGGCGGCTCCAATTGCTGAGCGTGTTGCGCGCCCCTCCCACAAGGTGGGGCGTGCGGTCATCGCACTGCATTCTGGGGGCTGTGGTCTGCGACGTGGGCCGCCCATTGGCGCATGCGTGGAACTGCCTCTTGATCCGAGCGCGCGTCTGTGACGTCAAACGCGGCGCGCGCTAGCTGCCTTAAAAGCCGACCGCATTTCCTGGTGTGTCTATTCATGGACGCCTGGGAGAGACTATCACGATCATTAAGGTAGATATTGTCGGTTTCTATAAGACTCAAAGTATACCTGTACTTACTATTAAACTCATGCATTACTCTCTTTTATATTGATCCGTATTGGTGCATAGTGTTATGGCCCTGTTTAGATATGAATGGACATAGCATATATAGTATGGTAATTGTGTTTCTCCCTATTATCAAACTTTGCACCCCTTTTTTTGAGCCATATATTGCCCCACAATAGAACTGGATTCTAGTATGCAAATAAATAGTCTTTTGGAGATTAGATGTATTTTTACTCTAACTCAAGCAATTAATATTTTACACAACATTTGTCATCTTTAGCTGTACCATCTAGTGGATCCTCCAAAATTGACGCTAGTATATTCTTGTGTGTGAGCAGCGCTCTAAAAAGCGGCAATCTTACAATCAGGTACTGTCTTTTTTTCTGGCCCTCCTGGGCTTTATTCAGTACTAGTGTATTACATATACATACTCAGGGTTTTTCCTTTCTTCAGCATACTATTGGCGAATCTTTGAGGCAGTTTGTTGATGTGCATTGTCCCTCCTCTTGGTGTGACGACAGTCCTATGGGCGTCCTGGGCATTTGGTTGGAGCGCAGTTTTTGGACAGTGGGAGGTGATTTATATTTCTATAAATTATTTCTGTTTGTTGCCTTAATGTATATATGCTATATTTGTTTTGTGCATAGTTTCTGGTTCTCATCTGTTATTTTCTTACTAGATATGTAAAACGATCTGGTTTGTTACAGTCCCTGAAGAAGCCTTATCAGGCGAAACATGTTGGACATTCATACGGACCTTTGAACGCTGTAACCATTGCAATTTACTACGCTGTATACCTATGTACAAACCAATTGCTCTACTATTCTCTACTGTTTCTAATTTCCAAGCACCTTTTTGGGCTTTTTTATATGTACAATTAATAAAATTATATTTATTTATATATATGTATTTTTTAATTCATTCTTGCACCGCAATAGTCCCATTATCTCCTTACATTCCTTCCAATTTGTTTCCCCTCCCCCCCCTTTTTGACTTACCTTACCCCCCTCCCGTTTTTTACAATCTACCTAATCAGGGATGAGGTGCTAACTTTTATAGTGCCACCATACTAACTCACTCTAGTCCCTTTCTTGTGGTTTATCAGGTGGGAGAGTCTTTCTTGGGCTATCCTAATTACTGCTTGGTATGGACACTTCCCCATCCTATTGGCTGTCCAGTAACATGATCCACATAAGCTGCAGAAGACTTCACAACCAGAAATAATTGACAAGACTGATCAAATTGTGGGCCTGGACTAGAGCAGTAGTTCACTTGTCCCCACCCTTTTAAGAAAGCATGCAGTGGGATACATAATGATGGACACAGGGGAGAGAAAACTATCCTGGAAGGCTTTTAATAAAAATGGAGTGTAATAGATGGTGGAAAATCAGATTTTTCTTGGAAGTGAGTTTTAAAGTGAAGTTGACCTGCCCTAAAACATTCCTGGGATAATAACTGCAGCCAACAGTACCTGTGTCTATCTTTAATTAATGCCTGTGTGGTTCCCTTTGCTCTGGCATTTGATAGTTAAAGTAGCATGAGTACCCTTACACACTAACAGTTTTAATTTTCTCATTCAACCAGCAGGTTGAATGAAAAAAAGAGAGATCCTGTACCAAAACAATCTGCAAACGCTAATCGATTGCTGGTTTTCCATTGAACAGACAGCTTTACACATGAACTGGACGATTTTTGTGTACCAGACTTAAGTGTAAACTAACTGAATGACATTAATTTTGCTAAGAAAAAACTGCATACAACAAATATTTTTAAGGGCCTCTGCCAATGGGCTATTTTTCATCAAACAGGATTTCCTTATGGTCTATGGCAATGTGAAACTCAGTTTAAGCAGGTCAAATGAAAGTCAGTAGGTCAACTGCAGGTCAAATGTACCTGTCAGTCAATTCAAAATGATCTCAGAAGCATCTTAAACTTGTGCCATGAACATAAGCCCAAAGTGACCGTTCCTAGCAGTGGCGTAGCAAAGCGGACTTGTGCCAATCTGTACCTGGGGAAGTGGGAGAAGAAGTTCCACCTTGGTGACACATCCACTATATATTTTATGTATGTGCCACATTCTTACATGTCACAGGTAGGTAGAAAATATTTTAGTCATCTGGGATGGGTATGAAATGGATCTTTTCAACTACCTTGCCCAGATGAAATCTAACGACTACAATTTGAAGTTCACTAATATTTTCACCCTAAAAAAGTCACATTCTTGGACGTTAAGCCAGGTTAGGGGAAACTTTTTGGAAAGTACCTCATTCAGGAAACCAACTGCCAGTAACACAATCCTTAGGGCCAATCATTTTCATCCTAAGCCCCTTATTCATTCCATCCCCTACAGCCAATATATGTCTGTGAAGAAATTGCTCAGATGAGTTAAGTTTTAGGTGAGTGACACCAGCCCTAAGATCCCCGTTATTGGCCAGGGCTATGCCAAGACCTGCCTAAAAAAATCCTTTAATAGGGCCATAAAGGAATCTCAACTGGAACTCCTTTATCAGACCTTTATACCAGCCACTACTCCTATTTTACAGTATACCAATCAATATGAACACGTTAGGGACATTATTTCTAGGTATTAGCCCCTTCTGATCCAAAATGTAGTAAATTCATGAGAGAAAGGACGCCACTCACCAAAGCAGTGCATTAGTAAGTAGATGGATGTGGCCTCAGCCAGTGCCCCTCCAGCCATGCCCCTCTAACATAGTTCACCCAGCTCACCGGGGCGTGATCACAGAGGTGGGAAAAACAGAGCCAAGCATGGATTTATGTAAGAATCATCAGCTGTGAGTAGAAACAATACAGGTGTATGTAATAGATATTAATGAAGGCTGTGTTAACATCTATTACACACACCTGCATTGTTTCTACTCATGGCAGATGATGTTCATATAAACCCATGCTTGGATCTGTTTTCCCCACCTCTGTGACCAAGCCCCAGAAAGCAGGGTGAAACAGGTCAGGGGGGCATGGCTTGAGCAGTGCTGGCTGAGACCTCATTCATCTATATGCTAATGCACTTTGTTGGTGAGCGGCACCCTTTCTTCTCTTTGATAATGCTCTTAAACCTCTGAAAAGTTCACTGACACTAGCTCCTTTCACTGCAGCCTGTGGGGAGATCTCTGTCTCAGCTTAGAGCGCGACTGCAATTTTTAACTTTTTTTTAAAATTTTTAACAGTGGATCACTGTTAGTAAATTTGTAGCTACCAAACCTGAGATCACATTTAAATGGGCACCCTCTGTAAATGATAAATTAAATAAAAGTGAGTATAGGAGGCAAAATAGAGGAGACCCCTGCACCATTTTGGCTGCCTTCAGATGTGGAGGATGCAAATTTTATCCATTCATGGGTACAGAACAGTAATGTTACCTACTAGCCACAGGTAAGTTCAAAAATACTTTGTTAACTGTAACACTGCAGGGGTTATTTACATCTTTATTTCCCTTGTGGGGCGATCTATGTGGGAAAGACCCACAGGTCCTGCTGGAAACGTATATACATTCACACTCATGCTATGAGTAAAGGCAATGTCTATAGTAAATGTCATATGCCTGCAATTAGGTTCTTGGCATTAGATAGAGTACATCCCAGTCAGCGAGAAGGTGAATGAAATACACAACTCCTTTAATAGAGTTGGGTGTAACACCCCCCCAGTTCGAGTTGCACCAGAACAGCACAAAAGTTCGGACCCGACCCGCAAACCCTTTTAAAGTCTATGGGACTTTAACTTGAAAATCAAAAGTGCCCATTGTGAAGGCTTATATGCAAGTTGCTGGCCATTAAAAGGGTACGGGGACCTGGGTACTTCCCTGGAGGACATGTATCAATGCAAACTTTTTTTAACCTCCTCAATACTGGGCACTTAAACCCCCTTTCTGCCCAGGCCATTTTTCAGCTTTCAGAGCTATCACACTTTGAATGACAGTTACTCAGTCATGCAACACTGTACCCATATGACATTTTTGCGTTCTTTTTTCACACAAATAGAGCTTTCTTTTGGTGGAATTTAATCCAAATGCCTTTTTCTTTGTTTCTGTCATAAAATTTTGCAAAGTAGTAATTTTTCTTCATACGTTTTGGCCAAAATTGATACTGCTACATATCTTTGGTAAAAATAAACCAAATCAGTGAATATTATTTGGTCCGTTCATTGAAAATTGATCACACCTGATCACACCTGATGTACTGAAGGCCTATCTAATTTCTTGAGACATTAAAAAGTCAAGAAAGTAAAAAATATCCCCCAAATGACCCCTTTTTGGAAAGTAGACATTCCAAGGTATTTTAGTAAGTCACATGATGAGTTCTTTGAAGTTGTAATTTTTTCCCACAATTCTTTGCAAAATGAAGATTATTATTATTATTATTTTACAAAATTGTCATATTAACAGGATATTTCTCTCACATGGCATATGCATACTTGCAACTACAAACCAAACACATTGTCCTACTCTTTCTGAGTATGGCGATACCACATGTGTGAGACTTTTTCACAGCCTAACCACATACAGAGGCCCAACATGCAGGGAGCACCATCAGGTATTCTAGGGACATAAATGACACATCTAATGTCATGACGACCTATCACATTTTTGAAGGTACTGGAGCACCAGGACAATAGAATTGCCCACAAAATGACCCCATTTTGGAAAGCAAACACCCCAACGTATAATCTATGAGGTATAATGAGTCTTTTGAATGGTTCATTTTTTTCCACTCGTTTTTGGAAAATGTGGAAAAAAAATGAAAACGCATTTTTTTTACACAAAGTTGTCCATTTATAAGATATTTCCAACACATAGCATGTACATAGCAAAAATGACACCCTAAAATACATTCTGATACTTCTCCTGAGTATGGCAATAAAATATGTGTGAGACTACACAGCCTGGCCATATACAGAGGCCCAACATTGAACTAGCACCTTCAGACATTCTACGAGTATAAATTGCACATCTCATCTCTCAACCACCTATTACACTTTTTAAGGCCCTGGAGCACCAGGACAATTGAATTGCCCAAAAAATAACCCCATCTTGGAAAACAAACACCCCAATGTATAATCTATGAGGCATAATAAGTCTTTTGAATGGTTCATTTTTTTCAGAAGATTTTGGAAAATGAGAAAAAAATGAAAACACATTTTTTTTACACAAAGTTGTTAATTTATAAGATATTCCCAACACATAGCATGTGCATAGCAAAAATGACACCCAAAAATACATTCTGCTACTCCTCCTGAGTATGGTGATACCACATGTGTGAGACTTTTACACAGCCTGGCCATATACAGAGGCCCAACATTGAACTAGCACCTTCAGGCATTCTACGAGTATAAATTGCACATCTCATTTCTCAACCACCTATTACACTTTTTAAGGCCCTGTAGCACCAGGACAATGGAATTGCCCACAAAATGACCCAATTTTGGAAAGCAAACACCCCAATGTATAATATGTGAGGCATAATGAGTCTTTTGAATTTATTTTCCAGATGTTTTTGGAAAATGTAAAAAAAAAATGAAAACGCATTTTTTTTTTTTACAAAGAGTTGTCCATTTATAAGATATTCTAACACATAGCATGTACATAGCAAAAATGACACCCCAAAATACACTCCTCCTGAGTATGGCAATACCACATGTGTGAGACTTTTACACAGCCTGGCTGTATACAGAGGCCCAACATTGAACTAGCAACTTCAGGCACTCTACGAGTATAAAGTGCACATCACATTTCTCTGTTTACCAACGTTTTATTTATTAGAAGGTCATACACGTCATAGATACATTTGAATGTACAGCAGAACTCTTGTGGTTTCAAGTCAAATGGCACTCTTCTCAAGACAGATAACCGACTAGTTTCAAAACCACTTAAATGGAGAACAAAGCTTTTATTTGCACTCCAGCATCTACATTTTATGTTTTTACAGCTGATGGAGTTAATTAAAAACAAAACACCTTTGAAACCAGAAGGGTATACAAGATATACAAGAAGGATAGAGGTTGCTCTGTTCAATATGCAAAAAATCCTCATCCTCATCAATCCTAGCTTAGCCCTTTGAGAGAATGGTTCATTTGGCTGAATTTTTTGCAATAATATTTATTTTACTGCATTCATTTGCACTGCATATCCTATCATTAAATACAGTTTGTAATGCTGTACAGAAATTACCATTGCTTTGTGTTGTTATACAATACACATTTTTATCACTTGATAAAGTATTTTGGAAGGGTCTCTGTTTATATAGGTATAAGAAGCTAATTTGCAGTTTGGGGTTTGTTGTTATTATAAGTATGGGACTTAGAGCTGCATAGCAACAAGCTACAAATATACGAACATCATTGATTTCAGTATCCACTTTAGGTAACGTTAATGTATAGATCCATAAAGAGTTATCTAATCCAAAAAGCAAGACATAAAGGGCTACCAATAAAAAGACAGTTCTTGAAGCTTTGTCGTTAGCTGATCTCCTTTGGGGATTGTTCAAACTCTTAATATTTCTCATACTTTTTTCATGGTTAAACAAAGTAAATACAATGTAGCTGCTTGCCAAAACCATTAGTGTCACAAAAATCAAATCTCGAACAGTGTAAAAAACTCCATTGGCAATATAAGATATCTGGGTTAAAAATTCAGCATCACAATATATCACCTGAAGGGCATACGCTGCAGATATGTTTTTCCTGGCATGGGCATTCATGACAAAGACAGGGTAAGTTGAGAGATTGATAATCCAAAAGACCAAAATGATAATAATTGGATTTTTTGACACTTTTTGTTTGAGGTGCACCCAAATCCCTGTCATTGGAGCAATAAGAATACATTGGTGGCAGCTTAGCAAGCTGGTAACACCTATAGACATTGCCCTATTAACTCTATAGGTGTATAGGACAAGTTTGCACTCTGTATCATCAAGCAAGTGCTCAACTGCAATAGCATCCAATGTCTGTGGAATAACACGTGCTATGATAATAAGAAAGTTATTAAAGGAGAGCACTGTCAATATTTTATTATTTGATAATAGTTTTCTTTCCTTTATTCTAATGTACGTAAATTGAACTAAAATTAACAAATTTCCTGGAATACCTATTATCATCAAAAGCATAAATGCAGTAGCTTTCAGCATTTGGTGGAGGTCCATGGATATATATGTATCTGCAAAGATAAAATTAAGAATTTTAGATGTGTACATAAAAAAGATGAGGAGAAAGATACATTACGACTAAATGAGATCTAGTATTTTCTATTTTTCACAACCCTTTGCTATCATTAAGATGTAACTAGACGGTAGTGCTGAGGGAAAAATGCAAGCTTTCCTTTTGTCAAAACTTCAGCAAAAACTTTTTAGGACGCATTTAACCACTTCCTTACCCGGCACTTAAACCCCCCTCCTGCCCAGACCAATTTTTGGCTTTCAGCACTGTCGCATTTTGAATGACAATTGCGCGGTCGTGCGACGTTGTACCCAAATAAAATTTGCGTCCTTTTTTTCCCACAAATAGAGCTTTCTTTTGGTGGTATTTGATCCCCTCTGCGCCATTTCTGATCGCCGCTATAAACAAAAAATGAGCGACAATTTTGCAAAAAAGAACAATATTTTTTACTTTTTGCTAAAGTACAAATCCATTAAAAAAATTATTCATCAGTTTTGGCCGATATATATTCTTCTACATATTTTTGGTAAAAAAAAAAATCGCAATCGGCGTATATTGATTGGTTTGCGCAAAAGTTATCGCGTCTACAAACTGGGAATTGATTTATGGCGTTTTTATT
>BLSH010419426.1:70776-80783 GCA_018402905.1 Glandirana rugosa
AAAAAAAAAAAATTTAAGGTCATACAAGAAAAATAATCTCTATCTCGTACTATGTCCAGTATAGTTTTGCTGTCGTATGCATCTATTGTAGTCGTACCACATATAGTCGTTGTACAATGTATCATGAAGGTTAGTTTTGGGTTTTTCGTATCTTTTGCATATTTTTCCTCTTTCAAGTCTGGTCAAAGTGTAAATTCTTAATTCGGGGTCTGGTCGAACGGTCGATTGTCCAATGTTAGATGGGTTTATGTATTCATGCTTGGGAACTTCACAGTCCGGTCGGTACAGGGGTCCCGCCACTGAGTATTCCATAAGGTCTGGCAGCCGTGGACCATGGAGTAGACGTGTCTCCTTATGAGTCACCGCCCTGGGGACATGGCTGGCCTGACACTTCAAGGGTTCGTACTTATGTATTTGGGTAGATTGTAACCTGTTAGCTGGCAAGCTGGTCTGGGGCTTAATTCTTAAATGTGAAACTGGTCTGAACTTTCTCCTTTTTATACGTTTTCTATGCTTTTTGGGTTTTGATTGGAAGTACTATGTAACATGTTGCTGATATACACCATGCTGATGTTATCTACGTATGCTGTCGTTTTGATATGACCTGTATCATGCTCTATCTCTAATAAAAAGAACATACTGGAATTTAAAAAAAAAAAACTCTGCAGATGACCTTGCGGGGGTATGGATGCTGGACATTTTGATCAAAGTGCGCAGTGAGCTCTATCCATCTCTATGGGTTTGGTACGGGGCTCACCCAAGATGTCATTGAACAGTGTTTGCAGGGTGGCTTGTAGGTATTTAGGACCCTCAGCTTTGGGGAGGTCCCTTATCCGAATGTTGTTACTGTGGCCCTATTGTCCAGGTCCTCTAAGTGGCATTGCATGTCTCTGAGCATGGTGCGGTGGTCTGCTCCTTGGACCTGGGCACGATGGACCGCAAGCTTAGTTTCCTGGATTTATTCTTCCGCTAATTCTACTCTGTCCGCCAGATGTTTAAATTTAGTGTGGAGCACTTGGATTTCCTTATGGCATGTAGATTTAATATCCTCTATCAGTTGTTTGAAATCTTCCTTGGTAGATATAGCTTGTAAGTAGGCGAGCATGGAGGGTGGAAGTGGATGTGGCTGATTTAAAAATGCAGGTTGGAGTGCCCTTTGTTCTGACTGAGCTAGTCATCTGGTTCCCTGCAGGCCTGACAGGATAAGCAGGCTGTGGTGGTGAGTCCCATGGTTTGTACCATGGGTGCCCTGGGATCTCAGCCTATTAAAGCCCTCCAGGTGTTCAGGTATAGGGGTTCCCACCATCTGGGCATATGTGATAGCGGACTCAGGTGTCCGTTTGGATGCACTGGGATCCCTGGATCGTGAGGGCCTCTGGGCCCTAGGGGAGCAGAAGGTGCAGGGTAGTGCTTGGGGGACTTCTCCATTAGGCCAGGTAGGGGTGCTGGGGATGGCCAAGGCTGGTGCGGATCAGGGAGGGCTGGGAATTCAACTGAGTCCTCTGAACGGGTAGGAGATCCTGGTCCTCCGTGCCCGAGGCACAGATCTGATGCCATTCTCAACGGTCGCGGGAAGGCCCCAGTGCACTGTGTGAACGGTTCGGGGGAGTGGCCTAGTGAGGCGGATGGAGCCTCGTGCAGCATGGTTGCCTCCATATTCAGCTGTGGGGACTTACTCACTGCTCCCGAGATGCCCTGAGACCCGCTCCATCTCATCTGTGTTTTCTGTAGCTCGGATGGAGCCCGATGGGACAGCTGGTGGAGCGGAGAAAGTTGCGGCGGAGATCCAGAGGAGGCCGTCGGCGCTATCTTGGCGACTCTTGGTCGACACAAAAAAGTCCCAGAGGCTGGCTGCGGAGCCCGGGGGGGGGGGTTGTGATGATCCCTGGACTTTAGTAGAGTGGCCAATGGAGAGCTAGGGAATCAAGCTGCCATCCAGGGCTGCTTCCAGTCACGCCCCCTTATTGCTTCTCTAATTGCCATCATTGATGTTGCTATACACTGATTTTATTGAATTCTTAGCACTTTACTTGCTTCAAAAATTAGCAATGGAAATTATTGCTGTCTTTCCTGTAATTGCATCACATATATTGTAATATCAGAGACACTTTGGTATAATGCTACAGTATTTGCACTGTGTATAACAGTCATTTTGTTGAAATTATTGCCCTTTAATTATTTTTAAAATCTGGAGTTCAAATGATATCTTTTGAGATATTTTTTGACTAACTTAAAATGTTTATCTTTACAGCCAAATTGGGATGAAACCTACTTTATGTATTCGTTACATGTCCTCATTCACATAGCATAACTAAAAAAAAAAAAATGCGGCAAAAATGTTCTTTTCTAGAAACTCCAGCACTGTAAATTTTTTCTAGTTCTTCATGTTTATGAGGAGCTGGGAAGGAAGCCAACAGCAGGAACCGCTAGAAGGTACACAGCTGGGGAAAGCTCTGCTGAAGCCAATACTGATGACACAAAGCTTGCTAGTAATTGGAGCTCCTTTGTCCTCCCTGTCAGCTACCCACATAGATCCTTGGATGTTTATGGTGCTATCTATTTGCGTGGGTCCGGGCTGTGAATATTCATTGTGAGATCCCTGCTATTCATTTTATGCTAACTTGTGTACATATATTCTTCATGGCCTGACAATGAACTTTTTCTAAAAATCTTTTTTTAGATAGATGTAACATTTTAGTTTAACTACTTATATATACTGTGGCGGGGTGCCTCTATTGCGTGAACTCACGTACCTGTATGACATTTTGTGCAATAGATACTGTGGGCATGCATGCGCATGCCCATTGGACAGAGGGGGAGACAATCAGTGGGTCTGGCAGACCCAATGTCCGCTGGCCACCCACGATCATTCTAGGCAGATCGCTGTTCTGACTGGGAAGGACAAAGATCTTCTATTCCTACTAAGCAGGAACACGGATCTCTGTGTTCACGTGGTCAGTCCATCCCCCAAACAGTTAGTAAGCACCTCCTAGGGACACACTCAACCCTTTGATTGCCCTTGGTGTTAACCCCTTCCCTGGCAGTGTCATTAGTACAGTAAAGCCTCGTACACACGCGCTGATTATCGTACGACCGCAAGTCCAACTTTTGTCCAAATTGGCTGTCCATGGTTTTGTTTAGCGTACTGATGATAGTCAAGTAATCATCCAACAAAGCCGAACATAGTGACGTGTTACGAGTGTATAAAGAGGAAGGCGAATGTGATTTGTGAATTATGAACACAGGTTTACACAACCGAACACTTCCTGGATTCCGAGCATGCGTTTTGTACTTACAACTTTTGTTGGTCCAACTTCTGTACACACGAGCCGAAAATTGGCCAATGCCTTGTTGGCCAGCAAAAGTTTTCTAGTCTTCTCAGACAACTTCTGTTGCTAATTCGAAATTGGCTGTTGAATAGTGCGTACTAATTTTTGGATTATCGGACCACAGGCGACTGTTGTTGGCCGATAATTGTACCGTGTATACAGGCCTTCACAGTGCATATTTTTAGCATTGATCTCTGTAAAAATGTTACTGGTTCCCAAAATAATGTCAAAAGTGTCAGCTAGGTGTCTGATTTGTCCACTGCAATGTCACAGTTCCGCTAAAAATCACTGATCGCACCATTACTAGTAAAAAAAAATAAAATAAATCAAAATGCCATAAAAATATCCCATAAACCAACCAATATACGCTTATTGGGATTTTTTTTTACCAAAAATATGTAGCAGAATACATGCTGTCCTAAATTGATGAAGAAATTACATATTTTGCATTTCTATTATTAGGTGTGTTTTATAGCAGAAAGTAAAAAATATAGTTTTTTTTTTTAATTGTTGTTTTAGCTTATAGCGCAAAAAATAAAAACTGCAGACGTGATCAAATACCACAAAAAGAAAGCTCTATTTGTGGGAAAAAAGGACATCAATTTTATTTGGGTACAACGTCGCATGACCACGCAATTGTCAGTCAAAGTAACGCAGTGCCGGACTGCAAAAAATGGCCTGGTCATTAAGGGGCAGATATTTGCTCTGTCTTGTGTTTCTATGAATTAATAAAAAAGTGAATAAGTGTGGGGTTGATTTAGTAAAACTGGAGGGTGCAAAATCTGGTACAGCTGTGCATGGTAGCCAATCAGCTTCTAACTTCAGCTTATTCAATTAAGCTTTGACAAAAAAAACCTAGAAGCTGATTTTGCACTCTCCAGTTTTAGTAAATTAACCCCAATATTTTTTTAATTACATCACCTGGGATCTCCAGCACTGTGTTTACGTGAACAGCCACAATAAATCAGCAGGATGGCAAATTTCAAACAGGCTGCTTTCACCTCAAACCCAGGTCCAACCTGAATATCACCCCTAGCAATAGCTTCAATTAGGATTATAGACACATATGAATGTCCCTTTTCAGACCACAGTTTTTTGTTTTGCATTTTGTAATACTTTTTAATTTCTATTCCAGTCTTTCTTTTGTGCAATTTGAAGTTACCTCTCAAATAATTCTGAGGGTCTGGTGACTTTTTAAAGGGTACCCCATGACTTTTTCCTCTTTGTTGACAATACAATAAAAATGGGGTTCCAGCCAGCCCCCTATGTATACTTGCAGCCTGTGCAGCCAGAAAGCACAGTGAGCATACAGGCTCCCTTTCCTGCACAGACCAGGCCTCATACCTTTCAACAGTGGAAGGGACCATGCAATGGATGGTGTCCAAGCAACCCCCCTGGCAAGGCACCCTAGTCAGTTACACCAATAACACTCTTAAGCACTAATTACTATATAAATATCCTAACATTTTACAACAGCATTACTACTCAATGCTTGCATTTATTAATTCTTATATTTCACAGTTTCTCTGTGTTAATGTGGGTATAAATATGTGAGTTTCAGAACCATTTCAAGAATCGTATGAGGCTTGAAGAAGGAAGCAATCTATTCCTAAAAACTTGCATCTTTAAAAACTTAAGTTAGCCAATAAAGGGTTTCATATAAACTACAGCCTTTCCACATTAGTCAGTAGCTAAAATAGTATGAATCTCCTGCTATCAAAATTAAAGAATACCTTATAAGCCAAATTGCATTATTTGAACAGCAGAGAGCAATAATTTTACTTATTAATATACATTATTAGGAACTAACCAGAAATAGTCTAAATGCTGATAATGATAAGGAACATCCTAGATTTTCCAAAATTAGGCTTGTGATCAGAAAAAGGGGTATAAGTTGTCCTTGATATGTACCATGTAAGATAATGAGAGGCAACTAGTGATGTGAATATTAAATATTTTACATTTAGGGTAAAAGTATTGTCAAAAGTTTTTTTCATAATCTTGACAATCACATGTGCCCAGTTTACGTATGCCTCTTCAAAAGTAAAAACTTACCTGAACCTGCTGTGACATGATCTCCATGCATCAGCGACTGATGATTTCTTCTTTTCACTGTTTAGCTAAATGGTGCTGTGTCCACCCCTCTGGTAGTCACTTTTTACTTGAATGCTTCAGGACCTGTCAGAACCCAGGTATTGACTCTTAACATCTAATGGGCATGGTTCACATCACTGGGGTGTGGTGTGGGCACTGTAGACTGTACCGTCCAACACTAAAGACCAGGAGAATGTAGAACCTGCAACCTGGTATGTGCATGTTTATTTCACTACCATATTTAATATCTCTGTGCATTGTGACTGCTAGGAAACACATATAAACATTTTTTTATCCAAACTCTTCGCTGACAATAGCAATTGTGGAAGGGAGTTCCATATCCTTACCACTCTAACAGTAAAGAACTCCTTACCAGTTTAAGATTGAACAGCCTCTCGTGCAACTTCATTGTGTGGCCACATGTCTTCTTTAGAGACCTTAAATAGTTCTCTCCCAATGACACAGTCCCCATTTCGCCAATTAAATATTTCTGCACAAATAATGGAAATACCGCAAAGCGAAATGCATGACATGTGTAGTAAAGATTTGTAAATGGATGTCTCAACTTGGATGGATAAAATGGATATCTCAGGGGGCATGGCCTGGCTCGAGCAGTGGGAGGACGCGATTCTAAAGAGCTCCGACAGCTGGAAAAAGAATCCACCAGAATACATGCTCCACGGGGCTGGAAGAGAGGTAAAAACACCTCATCCACACTGCACGGGTCCCGCACTGCAGGTCTATATATTTTTTAGGCCGAAATTCCACCATCACCCGCAGTGGTGGAGGCTGCAACTCAATCCCGGCCTAAATTTGTGAATCGCGACCCCCCGACCATACATCAGAAACGGCGCCGCAATCTGAGGAACCCTACCACCATCTGGATGGGTAAGGCTCAATACCACCCCTGCTTTGCATCCCATAATCCCTGCTGCAGCTCTGCCCCTAAACCGAGCGGCGGATGTGCCACTGAAGAGACTAATCTTGGCCGGCACAGTCTAGGCCACAAAGCCTGGTCACCGGGCTCCTTTCCTGCCATCCCTCCCGGCCGCCCGGACATCCAGCCTAAAGAAGTCCAGGATAGACATTTCTGCAACCTAGATCCCCCTCCAGGGTGCCCTACTGTCCCGCTGTCCAGTCGCCGGCGGCTACACGAGCCCGAGGCTTCATTGCAGCCTCCGGAGATCGCCATCTTGATACACCCCTCACCTGAATCCGAGGCCTAGGCGCTGTTCTCTCGGGGTGTCCACTGCAGAAATACAAGCTGATGCCCAGACAACGCCCCTAAGACCCCCTGGTCCTGTTACTATTAAGGGCGAGTGGAAAAGCTTTATTTCGGTGGCCATATTGGTACACCTTCATCACTCCCTGAGGCCTCCCTGCCTCAGCTCACCCTTTTTTTGCAGGACTACAACTACCCTGTGGGGAAAATGCCTAAAGATGAACTTGTGGTAAACCTATAAGATGGCTGACATATGAATATGTGACACTCCTCTTGCTCCGCAACAAACGTATCTTCAGCAACAGGGGCCCCAACATTTATGACCCTAACAGTCTGCACAGCATATGGGCAAGATAGGGTTCCGGAAACATTTCTATAGATGGTTCAACCCAACATCACAGCCCCAGACTTTGCACTCTATGGAACGTTACTTGCTTAGGCCGCAGTCTCCAACCTTGAGTAGCACGACTGAACCGCTGGACCCCGCTGACCTCCTCGCTACAGCAGAAGGCATGTCACAACTAACCCAAACCCCTTCACCTCCTGTACCCGCTGCAATGGTTACAGTAGAGGTTCTGGACTTAAAACTTCAGATCCTATTACAGGATCTGACACATACCATTGCTAAAGAAGTTGGGAATATTGCCCAGGAGCTCAGAGGGGAGATTGACAAACTAGGGGAGGGTACTGACACCCTGGAAAATAAATTTGACAAATTGGTGCAATATGTGCATGTTTTAGAAGAAGACAATGCTGCCCTCAAACACACAGTCTCTCAGCTTCAGCTCCAAAAAGAAGACCTGGAAAATAGGGAACGTCGACAAAATCTGAGGATCCACGGAGTCCCTGAGACGGTCAGCGACAAAGAGATTCGCCCGTTCCTTTTGGGTGTATTCGTCACCTTGGCTCCTCATATTCCGGACATAGACTGACGATTAGGCAGAGCCCACAGGTCATTGGCACCTAAACCGCCTCCTAATGCCAACCCAAGAGACATAATAGTATGCTTCCACTTCTACGAAAGCATAGAGGCTCTGACTGTGGCTACACGCAATAAATCATGCATAGATTATAAAGGGAACAAAATCAAAATCTTCAGTGACCTTTCACCCATCACTCTGGCTAAAAGACGCAACCTACGCCCGGTCACTATGCATCTACAAACATTTTCAGGTGGTATACCATTGGGGCTTTCCCTTCCGTTTATTGGCCTCTAAAGATTTTGTTCAATATTCCATAAGGGATCTTCCTAAAAGTGAATCCTTCATGTGCAACTTAGGCCTCCCGCCTATACCAGAAGAAGAGCTCCAGCTTCCCCCCCTGATCACGAGATCCCCCTTGACACCTGCCAAGATGTTTTGTGTTTTATTATGTTCCTTGTTTTTTGTTGTTTTCTCTTTTCATCAACAGACTCTTCTCCAACTGTTTTCCATGTGCGCTATGGAACCAACATGCAACAATGTACTGAACTGTCCCTCACCAGGTATTCTACCACTGTGTTCAAGATCTGTGCACCAAGGTCTCTTATATTTTTTCTTATCAAGGTATCGATTGAAAGGTTTAATCCTGCAACATTATGGCTTTAAAAATCTATTCTTGTAATATAAAGGGTCTGAATCCCATACAAAAACGATGGCTGGCCTTGAAGGAATTCAGATCCTCAGGGGCTGACGTGATCATGGTTCAGGAGACTCACTTCAAATCTGGTAGTTCTTTTAAATTCGCCTCCAAGAATTTCCCCATAACTTTAGTAGCCTCCGATCCCTCAGGGAAAGCTGGAGTTGCAATCTTAATCAAACATTCTTGTAATATACACATAGCATCCTCATTCTTGGACCCTCAGGGTCGCTTCATTCTCCTGAACTGCGATCACTTACGCACATCTTTTACCGCAGCAAATGTGTATGCTCCTAATGTGGGTCAAATTGGATTCCTTACAAAGGTCTTTGAAAAAACACAATCCTATTCTCAACCCTTTACAATTATAGGAGGGGATTTCAATCTCTGCCTGTCATCAAATAGAGATAGATACACACTTTTCCAACCCACCCCACCATTCCATGCTCAGAAAATGTCCACAGCCTTCCGCAAATTGGTTAGATTCTACAACCTCCATGACACATGGAGGGTACGACACCCTACCCTCAAATAATATACGTTTTATCCCCCCCCCCGCATAAATTATACTGCAGACTTGATGATTTTTTTGTCACGGCACCAATGCTCTTGAGTGTATTTTCCTCAGAGATAAATCCCATTACATGGTCTGACAATGCCCCTATTGTCCTAGACCTGGCCATGTCTGTCTCAACACCAAGAACCTGTCATTGGCCTCTGAATGAGACATACTTTCGAACATCCAACATTAAAAGAGACCTACAGAACAAACTTTCATATTTTTTTTAAACAAATGCAGGCTCAGTTGCGGAGGTTTCCACTTTATGGGAAGCTCATAAAGCCTTTTTTAGGGGGGAATGCATCTCTACAGGAAACGCGACTCCAACAAATTAAAAGAAGAGCTTTTGGTCCAGTTGCAAGCCGCTGAAAAGAAACTACTACAAGCTCCCACTGTAGATCGCTTGAGAATAGAGTTGAGCGAACCCGGACTGTAACGTTCGGGTCCGTACCGAACTTTGGGGTGTCTGGAACCCGGACCCGAACCCGGACATTTCAAAAAAAGTCCAGGTTCGAGTTCGGGGTTCTGGTATTTGATTCCACATGTTGAATAGCTGCCAAGGGCAGCCAATCAACAAGTGTTTCACTGGTTTGCCCTTAGAAGCCATCACAGCCATGCCTACTAATGGCATGGCTGTGATTGGCTAGTGCATCATGTGACACAGCCTCTATATGGGGCTGGAGTCAACGTGCTGCATGTCATATGCTCTCAGGATAGTTTAGGGAGAGGATGCTGCTGGCTCTGTGAGGGACAGCTTGCAGATATTATAGAACATCTCATCCTGCATTACTGAACGATCTGATTGTGGACTAGGTAGAGATACTAGTACTGCTGCTTTGAGGGACAGATTGCAGACCTCATCCTGCTGCACAGAACGATCTGACTGGACTAGGTAGAGTCTGTTGCTTTAAGGGAAAGATTATTGTTCTAATATCATCTCCAAGTTCAATAGGGAAAGGTTCCAGCTGTTGCTTTAAGGGAAAGATTATTGTTTTAAAATCATCTCCAAGTTCTATAGGGAAAGGTTCCAGCGGTTTCTTAGAGGGACAGATTATTGTTCTAAAATCATCTCCAAGTTGTATAGGCAAAGTTTCTTCCAGCCGCATAGAGAACCATATTATTGTTCTAAAATCATCTCCAAGTTGTATAGGCAAAGTTTCTTCCAGCCGCATAGAGCCATATTATT
>BLSH010419426.1:85888-104854 GCA_018402905.1 Glandirana rugosa
TCGACAACGACATTCCCTGTCTAATAACAAGATATTAGTAGAGGATCAAGATTCCCTTACAGCAACAGCTGGAACCTCTCCCTTTAGAACTAGGAGATGATTTTTGAACAATAATCTGTCCCTTACAGCAACAGCTGGAACCTGGCCCTGTAGGAGTAGGCGATGATTTTTGAATTATAATCTGTCCCTTACAGCAACAGCTGGAACCTCTCCCTTTAGAACTAGGAGATGATTATAGAACAATAATCTGGCCCTTACAGGAGCAGCAGGAACCTCTCCCTTTAGAACTAGGAGATGATTATAGAACAATAATCTGTCCCTTACAGCAACAGCTGGAACCTCTCCCTTTAGAACTAGATGATTTTTGAACAATAATCTGTCCCTTACAGCAACAGCTGGAACCTGGCCCTATAGGAGTAGGCGATGATTTTTGAACAATAATCTGTCCCTTACAGCAACAGCTGGAACCTGGCCCTATAGGAGTAGGCAATGATTTTTGATCAATAATCTGTCCCTTACAGCAACAGCTGGAACCTGACCCTATAGGAGTAGGCGATGATTTTTGAACAATAATCTGTCCCTTACAGCAACAGCTAGAACCTGGCCCTATAGGAATAGGCGATGATTTTTGAACAATAATCTGTCCCTTACAGAAATAGCTGGAACCTGACCCTATAGAACTAGGAGATGATTTTAGAACAATAATCTGTCCCTCTAAGCAGTAGCCTCTACCTAGTGCAGTCAGATCATTCTGTAATGCAGGGTGAGATCTGCAATCTTTCACTCAAAGCAGCAGTATGAGAAATCTCTAATTAGTCCAGAATCAGATCGTTGTGTGATGCAGGGTGAGATCTGCAATCTGTTCCTCAGAGCAGCAGTAGTAGTAATCTCTAATTAGTCCAGAATCAGATCGTTCTGTAATGCAGGATGAGATGTTAAAATATCTGCAATCTGTCCCTCACAGCGCTGGCAGCTTCCTCTCCCTACACTAGTCAGAGTCTCAGAGAGCATGTGACTGCAGCAGTAAGTGACTCCAGCTTATAAAGAGGCTGGGTCACATGATGCACTGGCCATTCACAGCCATGCCATTAGTAGGCATGGCTGTGATGGCTTCTAGGGGCAAACCAGTGAAACGCTTGTTGATTGGCTGCCCTGCAGCTATTCAACATGCGTGATCAACTACCAGAACCCAGAACCCGAAGGTTTTTTGAAATGTCCGGGTTCGGGTCTGGGTCCCAGACACCCCAAAGTTCGGAACGGACCCGAACTTTACAGTTCGGGTTCGCTCAACTCTAGTCACCAGTACAGTATTTATATATTGAAGAATAAGAGAGAATATATTGAGAGAATAAGCTCAATGCTTGTAGTCTTTCCCCTTAGCTGAGATCCCCCGGTCCCTTTATTCATTTTGTTGAACCTTCTCTGGTTGCCCTTCTCCTAAGGACATGTGCCCAGAATTGGATGGCATACTCAAGATGTGGCCTGACCAGAGTCTTGTAGAGTGGGAGAATTATTGTTTTATCTCTAGAGTTATTCCCCTTTCGAATGCATGCCAATATTCTGTTGGCTTTGCTTCCAGCAGCCTGGCATTGCATGCCATTGCTGAGCCTGTCATCTACTAAGACCCCCAGGTCATTTTCTATCCTAGATTCCCCCAGAGGTTCTCTTCCTAGCGAGTAAACTGCACTCATATGTTTGGCACCCAAATGCATTATTTTACATTTTCCAACATTAAACCTCATTTGCCATGTAGTTGCTCATCCCATTAATTTGTTTAGATCTTCTTGCAAGGTTTCCACATCTTGCGTGGAAGTTATTGCCCTGCTTAGCTTTGTATCATTCGTAAAAACTGAAATTGAGCTGTTTATCCCATCCTCCAGATTGTTAATGAATAAATTAAATAGGATTGGTTATTGGGGGGATAGACCATGACGGTCTATAGTGATAGTGGAGATTTTTGCGGTGCCTTGGCCTTGCACCACACAAATCCCCACTATCACTATAGACCGTCATGGTCTATCCTCCAATATCCAATTTCTTTGGGGGATGAGGTGCGTGCAATATACTTGGCTATCCAGTGGTATACCTCTCCATCTAAATAGGATTGGTCCCAGGACGGAACCCTGGGAGACCCCATTTTCCACACCACACAGACCATTCTGAGTACTCCCCATTTATCACCAACCTCGGGATGCCCCCGTAGCCAGTTTTCAATCCATGCACTCACCCTTTGATCCATGCCATCTGACCTTAATTTTACAGTAATCGTTTATTGGGAACTGTATCAAATGTCTTTGCAAAATCCAGGAACACACATCTACTGACTTTCCTTTATCTAGATGGCAGCTCACCTCCTCATAGAAGGTTAAGAGATTGGTCTGGCAAGAACAATTCTTCATGAATCCATGCTGATTACTGCTAATGATACCATTCTGATTACTAAAATCTTGTATATAATCCTTTATCATCCCCTCCATGAGCTTGCAGACTATTGATGTTAGGCTAACTGGCCTGTAGCTCCCAGGGATGTATTTTGGCCCTTTTATTAAAAATTGGTGCTTTTCTTCAATCAGCTGGTTTCATTCCAGTCAGTAGACTGTCCATAAAAATTAGGAATAATGGTCTGGCTATCACTTGGCTGAGTTCCTTAAAGCGTTTGTTAACCCCCCCCCCCAAAAAAAAATGCTGCTCCTGTCTCTTTAATGCTCAATTAGCAGCATGGTGCTTTTGCTTTTTAAATTATCCCTCTGTATCCCCTAAAATACCTGTTTGATAATGCCAGGTAATGACTTCCCCCCTGTGTACTGACTCCCCCTGTATATATCTTATCTTGAGAGCCCAGTGGTGTATGCAGGCTATGTCACTCCCAGCTCTCCTATCTCCTGTGTGCCTGTCTTCAACTCCCCCCTCCTCCCCCCTCCTCCCCCCTCCATTTTTCTCTTGTAGCTTCTCCTCTCTGCTCTCATGATTAACTCTAAAAGCCCCTATTTCCTCTGTATTAGAAGAATAAGTTCCCTTGTCAGTGTTATATCAGAAATATTCTTATCTATATAGATAACACAGCATGGCTCTGTCTCTCCAGCTGACGTCAGCAGCAGTGCTCAGCCCCACCCTCAGAAATTCTGAGCTGAGAGAGAAAAACTGAAAAACAACAACTGATCATAGTAGGAAGGTGTGCTGTCTATACAGAGAAGTATATATATGTTATAGCACAGACACAGGGCAATTTCTTGTTATAATACAGAGCGGATGGCAACTCTTTATACAAGTGGCTTAAAGCGGAGCTCCACCCAAAGAGCCACCGAGGGGAGGGGGCTGTGATTGGACACAGCTGTCACATGATCGGGAGGGCCAGTCACTGCGCCCGTATCCCGATCTCTGCTCAGCTGGATCCTGTGATCATAATGATCACAGGATCCAGCAGCAGCACACCGCGTGGCCGCGCTGCGAGCTCCCGTTCTGCAGGACGTATATGCACGTCCTGTCAGAACGGGGAAGCTCCCACCCGGCCGTATATATACAGTGGCCGGGTGGGAGGTGGTTAAATCAGAGGCCCTACAGATTAAAATGGTGAGTGTTGCAATTTTTTTTTCACAAAGTATTTGCGCAGTGATTTTTCAAACCCAATTTTTGGGGAAAAAAAACACTTTTTTGAATTTTAATGCACAAGAACACACTATATTTCCCATATATTTGGTGAAATATAAAAGATAATCTCATGCCAAGTACATAGACACCAAATATGACATGCTTTAAAAATAATGCATACCCGTGCAGCGGCAACAAACTATATACATCTTTAAAAGCCTTTAAAAGCCTTTACAGCTTACCACTTTCTGCAGAAATGTACACATGGTACTAATATATACATATATATGTATATTTTTCACAGATCCTACAGTTGATCTATGCCACATTTTTTGGATAGTCTGGTGCAGACTGCTCTCCTGCTTTCATTTCAGGTCGTGGGTTACCTCACCCCTTTGCTGCCTCAGCTCCCATGGGAGATGACATGTTTGGTTGTTCCTCTTTGCTTGCTACTACTAAACATCATGATTTCAGCCATTTTGAAAGTATGGGTGGCTACTGGTGGGGTCCTCCCCCCTTTTTCCTCCCAGACTTGTTTCAGTCCCACTCATCATTATTTTTATATACTTAGTTTTTACGCATCGCTCCTGACGAGTGGTTATAAGACCACGAAACGCGTAGAGCCATATACAGTTCATTATGCATCTACATACATAAAACATTGTTATTGCTGGACTGACAAGTTTTATTGTACTGTTATACATATTATATACCTTTTACATTATGATTCTATGGACTACTTATGTATCTGCCACCCACTCTGGCCATATGTGCCTGGCCACATTTGTACATATACGAATTGTGTGTGTAGTTCTGCACATATATGAATTATGAGTGTATTCAATTATGTCATTATGATTCTATCATGTTTGTACTCTTTGTGCAATAATAAACCAAACGTTTTTAACAACTCATTACAGTGGTTTGTGCTCAAGGAAGCATGCTTCATTTAAAGCCCCAAACCCCTTTCCCTTTTTCTCTTTCTGCAGAGGAGGTCTACTGCTAGAATTACTGCCCTCGATATCTGATGTTCGCGGTGATACCTCACATGCATGGTACAATTGCTGTTTACATACGACACGAGACCGACGCTTGCGTTCAGCTTTGCGCACATGCACGGGGGACAGGGGTGCATTTTCTTTTATTTTAATTATTAATTTACCTTTTTATCTTATTTTTACACTGTCCCTTTCATCTTTTTTTTCTTCTATCATTTTTATTATTATCATGGGAAACTGAAATATCTTCTATGATAAAAATAGGTAGTGTCACAAAGTTTTTTTTTTTTTTTAATTTGGGGCCTATTAGACTCTCGATCTCTTCTCAGCCCTTAAAGCATCTGACCACACCAAAATCGGTGTGATAAGAAGCTTCCCCAATTTCCCAATGGCATGGTTTATATCTGGCGAAACCGAAGTCATAAAATGCTCATAGCCTTCGGTATCTTAGGCCATAGAGATGATTGGAGCCATTCTAGTCTTCGATCAGCTCTATGGCCAGCTGTTGGAATCACCAGCTGCATTCATGGTTCCCCGGTGGGGCAGGAGAGCCTGAGAATATCATGGAAGACGGCAGGAGGTAGGCATTCCTTCCCACTGCTTGTAAAAGCAGTCTAGCAGCTAATCAGCTGCTAGGATTGCTTTTACATGAAAGCTGACCGCTAGCTGAAAGGAACGATACCTAGATGATACCTATACTTGCAGGCATCATTCCGGTATAACCACTCTAAGCACAGCAACATACTAATGTGTCGCTGGTCCTTGTTCGGCATATGCTGTAATGTTCTTATTTTTCATGCAGCCTGTGGATTAAATGAAAAAAAAGAATCAATCAGTGGGTATGCCCACCATTAGAAAACCTCCCTTCATCCACCCACTTCTAATGGTGGACATAGCCCCTTTTTAAAAATATATACCGGAGCATAGGGGCATTCCACCCCAATTTCCACCCCTGCCCCTATGCTCCGGTATATATGTTCTTTTTTTTAACTGTGGTGGTGAAATCACCTCCAACAACGCTGGAGTCGCTGCTTTATGTATGGTGGGAGCAAACACTGTTGCTGTCACCCTACATAAATCAGCTGCAACTGGCGTACCTGAAAACCAAATAAAGATTAATAAAACACAGTAACATATAAAAAATAACATTCCTGCTAAGAATAAAAAATAATTAAAAGTTACAGGAAAACATTATAAAAACATTACATACCTGCAAAAAAAAAAAAGATAAAAAACAGTAACAAAACATTGCAGGTATGCATAAAAAAAAATAGAGAGAGCAATAGAAAGAGATTAGAGAGAAAATAGAGATAGAAAAACAAGAAACTCACAACTGTTTTTGGCTTTTATTATTTTATATATTTTTTTATAACTTTTTACAACTTTTTTTTATTTTTTTGGTACGCTGTTTTTTTTAACAGTAGTCCCAGTTGGGGTCTCTCAAAATGTGGTGATGTCTTGGAGACGCTAATACTCAACTAGTGTATGGTAGCGCTCAAAACAGTCACCAGTGCAGAGACCAGGCTGTACCAGGGTTGGCATGTGGAAAATGCCATCCATGCAGCTGGCTCACTGCATTTGCATTGGGAACATGGGGTGTAGAGCCAACTGGATACAGAAGGACACTGACGATCTCTTCCTGGAATTGAAGGAGAGATCCAGTCCGTCCTGACGTTTTGTATAGCACATAAGGTTTCAGCATAGCCAATTGGCGTCTGGTCTTACGGGCAATTAAGTACGGCGCCAATAACTGGTCGTTGAGGTCTACCCCTCCCATATTTTGGTTATATTCATGGACACAGAGGGGTTTCTCCACAACACCAGTCGCTGTTGTAATTTGGACAGCCATGTCTGCCTGAAGGGAGGAAAGAACAAAAACATTCTTTGTATCCCTCCACTTCACCGCAAGCAAATTACTACTTCTCAAGCAGGCTCTCTCCCCCCAACTACCACCAATTGGGGGAAGCCCCGGAGATTAGATTGCACGGTGCCACATGCGCCAATTTGGTGATCAAACAAGTGACTAAAAAGTGGCGTGCTTGTGTAGTAATTGTCCACGTACAAATGGTATCCCTTTCCGGATAAGGGGGACACCAAGCTCCACACAATTTTGCCAGCGCTCCCTATGTAGTCTGGGCATCCTTCCGGCTCCACGTGACTATCTTTGCCCTCATAAACCATAAAACGACATGTATAGCCTGTGGCCCTGTCACAGAGCTTATACAACTTGCCCCGTAACTGGCACGCTTGCTGGGGAGAAACTGTTTGAAAGCAAGACGGCCAGAAAATTTACTCAGGGACTTGTCCACACACGCACAACTTGGTTGGGAATAAAAAGTGCTGTGAACTGCTGATTATAGTGATTTATGAGGGGCTGAATTTTGTGGAGCCGATCATATTCAGGGTCATCCCGTGGATGACAGAGTTCATTGTCGTTGAAGTGCATAAACCACAGAATCTGCTTGTATTGTGCCCTGGCCATGGAAGCAGAGAACACGGACATATGGTGAATTGGGTCAGTGGACCAATATAACCGCAATTCAGGTTCTTTATGTATGCCTGTGAGGAGGGTAAGGCCCAGAAAGGACTTAAATTCTGGAACCGTTATTGGTTTCCAGTCCCTGGCAAGTGACAAATGGGGATTAGCGGTGATTTATTGACTAGCATATAAATTGCATTGGTCCACAATAGATCTATAGAGGTCTTTGGTGAAAAACAGCGAATAAAAATCAATGGCCCTAAAGTCAACTGTATTCACCTGAATTCTGGGTTGGCCAGTGAATGGGGGAAGTACAGGCGCTGCATCAGTGGTGGGTTGCCAATCAGGGTTTTCAAGTATGGCAGGAAGGGCACTATGAGCTCTGCGGGCCTGTGTTTGTCTTTGTCTTCGTGGCTGGGGGACACTACTTGTGCTAGCCACACCAGCTTGAACTGCATTTATGGGACTCACCATGTCACCAAGTGTTACTGCAGTGCTGGTTTGTCTATGACCAGGATGTACTAGGCTACTGGTGCTTGCAGGTCACCAGAAGGAGTAGCGGCACTAGTACTGGCTCTCGTATGCTCCATACGAGTGCCCTGAAGCTCTTGCACCTCAGCGACAGCAGAACGGGATCTGGTACGCCTGACCTTAGCAGGGACCACTCCATCATCAGAGCTATCTGTCAGGATGCCGATGCTGTCTACGGGATCGTATACTGAGCCTGATTCTGACAGTGGAGCTTCCCCATTGCTCTTGTCTGTCATGCTCAGCAACGCGTAGGCCTTTTCACTAGTGTACCTCGGATTTGACATGTTGGGCTTTAAATTTATAAGTACACTAGTGTGACTCACAGGCAAAAAAGCGCACCTGGTTGTCAGAGCCTGTTTCAAGTTGCTACCAAAATCACTGTGAGATTTCCCAGGGATCAGGCGTGATGTGTAATGTGTTTTGTAAGTGTCAGCAATCTATTGATCCTGCACCTGGGTGGGCTGGGCTGAGCGGAGGGGCTAAATGCAGGTGCTAGCAGGTATCTGGGCTGATCCAGCTAACACTGCATTTTTTAGAACACTAATCTAGTGGGGACACTAGTATAGATCTGATCAGATCAGATATTGATCTGATCAGATACTGCAATAGTATCTAACACCTATTTATTGTGTGTGTGTGTGTGTGTGTGTGTGTGCGTGTCAGAGTACCTAACTAACTGGCCCTGCATGGTGTTTACACTGACCCTAACGCACGCTAAAACCTAACTGAGGTCACCGCCGGGCAATCAGGGGTTAAAACCTATAAAAGGTATATATATATATATATATATATAGATATATATATATATATATATATATATATCGGGTAGCCTGATGGGAAAAAAAACGAACTATCTAGCCAGGGTCACCCATGACACTTATACAGTGATCACAGGTGACATGGGGCAATCAAGGGGTTAAAACTTTATTAGTGGGGATAAGCAGGGTATTTATAACTACCTAGGCCTGCTACTATCTAGCCTAACACTGATTAGTGTCACAAGTGACACAAGCACAGCTATCGGTGAACGATCTGCACTCAGTGACACAGTGACAGGAGTGAAGGTGTTAACTGGGGGGTGATCAGGGGGCGATCAAAGGGTTAAAAGTGTGCCTATGTGTACTGGTGTCAGTGTGGTGTTGGTGCACTCACATTTCTGATGTCCTCTTTCGAATGGAATAGGACGCAGAGAGGGAGAGTGACATCACTTCCCCCAGTCTGTGTTTACATTACACAGACAGGGGAGGCATTTCATTAGCCAGGACCATTGGTCTATTCCTGTGGATTGATCGGTCCTCTAGCAAATTGGACCATCGTGTCTGCGCTTATCGTGTCCGTTTATAGACGGCAATTCGCGGGACGCTGGCCCATTGCAGCAGTGAATGTACGCGAGCCAGTCAGGAACCGGTTAACCACTTGCCTACTGAGTACTTTCATCCCCTTCCTGCCCAGACCAATTTTCAGCTTTAAGCTCTGTTGCAATTTAAATTGCTATTGCGCAGTCATGCAACACTATACCCAAACATAATGTTTATCTTTTTTTGAGACAGAGAGAGCTTTCTTTTGGTGGTATTTAATTAGGCTGCACTGATGGGCACTAATGAGGCTGCACTAATGGGCACTGATAGGTGGCACTGATAGGCATCACTGATACATGGCATGGACAGGCATCACTGATGGGCACTGCTTGGCATCACTAATGGGCCCAGATTGGCAGCACTTTTGGGTGCTGTTGGGGCTGCTCTGATAATAAGGACACTGATGATTATCAGTGTAGATGTCCCCTGTGTGGATGTTCCGATTATCGGCTCTCCTCTGCTCATGCACTGTCAGCATGAGAGAGGATTGCCGGTAACCAGCAAATCCTGTTTACACTGTGATTGGACACAGCTGGTCACATGGTAGAGAGCCACTGTGATTGCCTCTTTACTCTGATCTGTGATCAGCTGTGTCTGCATGACACAGCATTCACAGATCCCTACTGATGCATGCCACAGGGGGTGTGTGGGCAATGTGAGCCCATGCTGTAGACATCTTTTGGCTATAACATGGGTGGGAAGAGGTAAAATAATCACATTTTGTTGCTTTGCAGCCTGAAATAATGATAGGCACAGCTTTTGTTTTATCCAGCTGCAACTTTTTTTGTTTTATCCAGCTGCACCTTATCATATCCAAATGAAACATCAACATGTCAGAAACAAAAATCAAAAACAGAATCACCCAGTTGGAAAAAGGGTCACTCCCTTCTAAAAATGACTTGTAAACTGAATAAGGTATAGCTAATTATCTTCTCAATGGCACACAAAGCCATTTGACTTTCAATTTTGATCAGCTGTGGTCATTTTGATTAGCTCAGCATGAAAAGAGCTTTCCTGGAGCATTTCAGTCTCCGGTAGTGCAACTGAAACACACAATAACTATGGGTGGCAAGGCACTTTCAAACGATCTCCATTATAAAGTTGTGGAGAGGTACAAGTCAGGAGATGGATTAAAAAATGACTTTTCAATGCCTAGAAGCACAGTGAAGTAGAAGTATAAAACCCTCACTGAATCAGGACATTGCTCAAAACTTGTTGAAAGAGCCAGTAGGAAACTGTTCAGAGAGGCTACCAAGAGGCCTACATCAATTCCAAAGCAGTTGCAGGGATTTATGACAGAGTGGTCATGGTGTGCATGTGACAACAATATCACAGATTCTCCACAAATGTGGCTTGTATAGGAGGGTTTCAAGAAACAAGCCACTCCTCAAGAAAGGCCACATGCAATCATAACTGAGATTTGCCAAAACACACCTTGAAGATTTTGAGCCACATGGAAAGATGTGTTATGGTCAGATGAGACTAAAATTGAATTATTTGGCCTCAACGCCAAACAATATGTCTGGTGGAAATCCAATGCAGCTCACCATCCAAATAATACCATTCCCACAGTAAAGCATGGAGGTGGTATTATCATGTTATGGGGTGTTTCTTTGCAGTTGGAACTGGAGCACTTGTCAGGATAGAAGGAAAAATGGATGGGGCAAAATACTTTCAAATTTGTGAGGAAAGTCTGCTGCCAGAAAGTTGTCAGTGGGATGAAGGTTTACCTTCCAACATGACAATGACCCAAAGCACACAGAAAAAATGACCACACAGTTGTTGAAGGAAAAAGATGAATGTCCTTGTGTGACCTAGTCAGAGCCCAGACTTAAACCCCATTGAAAATTTGTGGAATGACTTGAAGACTGCAGTCCACAAATGGTCACCATCAAATTTAACTTGAACAGCTCTGCAAAGGAAAGTGGGCAAATATTGCAAAGTGGAAAATATAGAAAAATGGCTGAACTTTAATTCAGCACCACATCCCTGTATGAATAGAGAACCATGTGGTAGACCAAGGAGATAAAAATTGGGATTTTAAAGGTGCTGAATATTACCCTCCTCTGAAAAGATACTACACAACCTTATAGTACAAAAAAGTATTACATTTTATTGTTACACGATAAAACGTCTCACTTGCCAATAGGCTAGTATACTATAACACACTCATATGTTTAAAAGAACACACATTCCCCATTACAATACTAGTAAAACACATCAGATTGATATCAACTCCCCCTCCTAGATATGGGCAGATGTCGAAGGCTGTAGTGACTGTTTAGGGCCCTCTATAGCTGTAGGGTGGGAGCACAGATGGATGGGTAGTGCTAGATCCATCCCAACATGTTTCACCCTAATTGGGCCTCTTCAGGGAAAATGTGGAGAAGTTGGGGTGTGTAATCACTTATGATAGAAGTGATGAATTGGTGAACCCCTAAAGCAGAGAGCAAACAACAGAGCTGAGCCCTGTGCAGGTTTTGGGGAAAATCCCACAGATCTGTGTGTTCAGTCCTGGGGCCAAGGTTATCTTTCAAATGTGCACAAAAGAGTCACTGGTCAAAGCGATGTAGCCGGGTAAAGCAGAGGGGGGGTCAGAAAACATGCGGCCGTCACTAATGGCGTGCTAGCACATAGCGTCCAAGATGGATTACCCGCCTTTCAACTTGCTAGGTTGCTGCCCAGCACGAAGCCCCTCTAACACCACGTGAATCACATCCAATGAAAGCACCAAAGCAACCCTCAGACTGCCAGTGACCCCTCTTTGGGGGAAAGCATCCACAAACAGAACACCCGAAGCCGCGTCGCATTGCAAAGTCTAGATGTGCAAAGTTAGTAGAGACATATCCCAACAGACTAAAGGCTGCAATAAAGCAAAATGTGGTTGAACAAAATACTGACACAATACTGATCATTTTTCCAACTCAGTGATTCTGTTTTTGAATATTTACATTTTTTTTCTGACATGTTGGTGTCATATTTTTCACTTGGAAGTTACAGTATAAGTTGCACCGAGTAAAAACAGCAGGATAAAACAAAAACAGTGTCTGTCCTTATTTTAGGCTGCAGAGCAACAACATGTGATTATTTCGGGGGGGGGGGGGGGGGGTGGGGTGATTATTTTCTATACCCGCCATATATTACCTTGTTCTCTTTAGTAATAAGAAAGTTATCACTGAATAAACAGGTCTATAGCAGAATTGTAAAAATTGCTCTGGTCCAATGGGGATGAACAGGTGTGAGAAGCAATTGGTTAAATTGTTAAATATTTATCCTGAAAATGTTTTCCTGTTATTAAAGGAAAGCAAAGTAATGCCTACTGAATAGTCTCTAAGGACCTTAGGAAAAGGGAAGCAAAAGTAATTTAATCTTGCCATCAACTTCCCATTTACACATGTTTGATTTGCAACTGGTTAATTGTCAATGTGCAAAGTTGCAGTTTGTTCCTTAAAGTGGAACTACACTACATCTGAGCACCAGGAACCAGAAACACAAATTAATTCATTTTTAATATTCAAAGCAAACTCCTCCATCCATCCATGTCTTCATGCTTTAGTTTGCTGAAAAATCTTTGAAAACCACCCCTCTAACATTTCTGGCCATGGCCATCTTGAGTAAGGGCAGATGATTTATGTAGCATTTACTTCCTGGAATCCATCTGTACTTAGCTCAGGCATGCAGGCAGGAGGATGTGCTTAGCTGAGAAAACCCCTCCTTCCCTCCTGAAGACTTCTGGAATGTATGACATCATTTGCCTAGGCCTGGAAACTAAGAGGTGACAGAATGTAATAAAAAAGTTCAAAACAAGTAAATATGATATTCCTTCATATCTATTTACTAATGCCAGCTGCATAAGGATTAAAAATAGCCAATGTTGATTATTCAGGGATTAAGTATGTTTTATCTTAGTTAGAATTTGGAGTTTGGTTTTAGAATACATTTGGATCTTTTATTTTACAGTGCTATTTAAAACATAACAAATATATTTGAAAATGTGGAATAAGTGAAGAAAAATTCAGAGAGCAGATTTATTTAAAGCTTTTTTTTTATTGGAGCACATCTCTTATGAATTAGCTACATTGATTATTTCCTTCTAAGATCATAGAACTGCATAGTGCTACAAAATATGTCACAGCAACATGTCACAAAAAGACTCTTATAAATATAGATTTTTTTACAGGTAAAATTAATCGTTCTAGGGAATATTCATGAATGCATGAAACATTGAGGCATGGAATTTGACAAGATTAGAAACACATGTTGTGGCTCCAGCTTGCTAAACATTAAAAATGAGTTGATGCTGAATACATGCTATAATTGTAGCTTAGTTCATTAAAAAGTTCCATAGCATGAGCAACCTATAAATGAACCCTATGCATGGGCCTCAAGCACATCTTATAAGGGTACAATACTAGTGTTTTAGATGGAGAAGCAAGATGTGACCAGAAATGCCCATATTTGTTTATAGATTCTAGTCCTAATCCTACTGTATATAACAAATACTATTCTATATTGTGTTGGCTTTATTCACTTACAGAATACACAGTTCCACTGCTTCCTATATGTTTTTGGAAAGGCTTGTTCTTGCAAGACCACATCCAAGAACGATGAAGCTTAGGGTTGGTTAATATGATGAGAATGGGGCTGAGAGCTGCATATGAGGATGCTAGAAATATGCGAATTTCATTCATGTCAGTAGTTACATTAGACAACGTCAGTGTATAGATCCACATGGAGTTATCCAAACCGAACAATAATACATATAGAACAATTAATAAAATGACAGATCTTGAGGCCTTGAACTCAGCTGACCACTTTTGCGCTTTGTTAGAGCTTCTAATTACCTTTATATTTTTCTCATGACGAAGAAGGATGAACACCATGTAACTGCTTGCTAATATCATTAAACCTACAAATATAAAATCACGAATAAAGTAAAATGTTCCATTGACAATATATGCTGTGTAAGTTAGGAAGTCAGCATCACAGTATACCAAATGAAGTGTATATGGCGAAGTTGTTATATTTTTCTTGGCATTAGCACTCAAAAAACAATAAGAGTACATAGAGAAGTTGATTATCCACAAAATTATGATAATGCCCATAATGTTTTGTGTCACTTTTCGCTTTAGATAAAGCCAAACTTTAGTTGTTGGCGCAATAAGAATACACTGGTGGCAACTAAGCAAACTTGTGACACAAATAGACATGGCCCTGCTTACTCGGTATGAGTATATGACAAATTTGCACTCTATGTCATCAAGCAAGTCCTCTACTCCTATTGCATTCAATGACTGTGGAATGACGCGGGAAAATATGATGAGTACATTTGCCAAAGCCAGTACTGAAAATAACATGTTGGTTGGAACAATTTTCTTCTCTACGCTCTTGATGTAGGAGAATTGAAGAATAATAAATATGTTCCCTGGAATTCCAATTATCACAAGAAGGAAAAAACCTATAGCCTTGAGAAGTAGGTAAGGAGCCATCAGACCCAAAGAGATTATGAAGGACCTGGAAAAGCAAATTATGATGTTTAAAGTGATTCTAGACCTTCTTTTTTAAAAAAGAAACATGTTATATTTACCTGCTCTGCGCAATTGTTTTGCACAGAGCAGCCCCAATCCTTCTCTTCTGGGGTCCCCCTCCGGCACTCCTGGCTCCTACACTTCAGGGAGTGTCACCTAGGAAGCCACTTTCTATGGGCAGGTTTGATCTCATACCATGCTGCCTAAGTTCGTAGACACAGAAACCATTGCTCGGCCCCACCCCCCAGCTCCCTCCTCACAAGATTTTATTGACAGCAGTTTGAGCCAATGGCTATGCTGCTGCCTCTATGTCCTGTGAGTAGAGAGATGAGCAGGGAGAGGCACAGCACTGGATCTAGATCAGGTTCAGGTAAGTATTTAGGGGGACTGGGGGGGGGGGTCCTGATGACAGAAAGTTTAATACTTTAATGCTGAGAATGCATTAAGGTAAAATACCTTAAGTCTTTAGAGCCACTTTAGATGAGAGAATGTTTTCTTACATAAATAATGAACATGAAATGACAAAAGGAACTAGCATAAAAAGTAACTCTTTCACTGATATATATGATGCACGTTATTATTTTTTTCTGACTAACTATTGTAACATAGTTTGTTAGTTGAAGGGCGAAACATGTTGGGATATTAGCTGACAGTAGCCTATATCATTCTTGGGGCGAAACATGTTGGGATATTAGCTGACGGTAGCTTATATCATTCTTGGCTGAACTCCATCACGCTACAGTTGTAATATAATGGTTTTAATGTACACCTGTACAATATATGTTTTATGATATATGTGTTATAATAAAGATAATTTGTTTTATTTAAAATAATCGGTATTGGATTAATTCTACAGCACCGCATAATCCCCTCCGGGAACCCAGTTTGTCCCTATTGTAACATAGTCTTATTTCATGTTGACCCTCTAATTGGAACTGTTTTGTTTCCACTCCCTGGAATAGAGAAAAAATGCAATTCATTATGCAATACAATTACAACTAGTGCTCTGGTCTTAGATAGGCATGTCGTTTTAAATTGACTTTAAGTAAAACACAAATAAATTAAATCCATCTCCGGGTAATACTTTTTAACCCCTTTGAATCCAACATTAATAAAAATCCTTTTGGACCAGACCAAATTATAAAGTTTTGCTATGCAACGGTTTACTGAACAATAACTTTTTATCCACTTTGCATACCAAAATTATTATCACACATTTTTTTTACCACATATGGGGTCTTCATTTAGTAATTTTTTAAAATACGGATGCATATTTGAAATAAGCAAGAAAATAGACAAATGTAAAAAAAAAAAAAAAAAATCAGTTTTAGCTTGCATAATGTCTAACTTATTTCATAAAAGACTACTACAAAAACATTTTCTCCTATTTATCCAGAGAACAGGAAACCAAAATATTGTAGGTTTTAATTCATGTTTTAGTGTTGCATGTGAGGCAGTGGGTCCCTGTGTTACCAGGAAGATTGCTGGGTTACGCCAGATTTTGGAGAGACCAGCACGATAATTGCATAGCTGTGTGCTGGGCTATTTAGTGTTGACCTGACTATGACTTTTTTTTTGGATTTGTACTTTAGCAAAAAGTAAGAAATATATTTTTATTTGCAAAATTGTTGCTCTTTTTTGTTTATAGCGGTGATCAGAAATGACGCAGAGGTGATCAAACACCACCAAAAGACAGCTCTATTTGTGGGGAAAAAAAGGACGCAAATTTTGTTTGGGTACAACGTCGCACGACTGCGCAATTGTCAGTTAAAGCGATGCAGTGCCGAATCGCAAAAGTGCCCTGGTCCTAAACAGGGAAATACTTCCGGGGCTGAAGTGGTTAATAATGCTTAAAGTGAAAAAAAAAGAAAAATTGCTTTAAATATTGTGCCTGGGGGGTGTCCTTAGTCTGTGTGTAAAAGGGCGCATCTCTGTGAGGTGTAGAACATAGCCAGAGCAAAATTACATTTCCATAGGAAAAATTGTCATTTAAAATTGTGGCTGGAATATATTGATGTAGGGTACCCCTAAAATCCAAACCAGACAATTATCCGAGCATGAAGCCCTGACCAGTTAGGATGGGGGGGACGGGCGAGCGCCCCCCCCCCCCCGAACTGTACCAGACTACATCCCTCAACATGGGGAGTATGGGTGCTTTGGGGGAGGGGGGCTCTGCCCCCCCACCTCAAAGCACCTTGTCCACATGTTGATGGAGACAAGAGCCTCTTCCCCACAAGCCTGGTAAAGTGTGAAATAGCTCTTTTTTTTCTTTCTTCTTTCTTCCTCCTTCTTCTCCTGGCCCAGTCCTTCTTCTGCTTCTTCTTTTAGTCTTCTTGCTCCCTCTCTTCAATCTTCATCTTCATCTTCTTTCACCGCCGCTGCTCTCCCCACTGCTGCAGCCCGGCCCCTGCGCGTCTCCCAGAATGGGCGGTCTTTACAATGACAGTTGTTTTATAAGAATGGGCGGGGCCACCATGTGATGTAAATGGGTGACCCGCCCCCTCTGACAGCACATGATGTCAGAAGGGGGCGGGCTCACTTGGTTACATCACTGGGTGTCCTCGTCCCTTCTTTTAAAAGAACTGTCATTGTGAAGACCGCCCATTCTGGGAGATGCGCAGGGGTCGGGCTACAGCCGCGGGGAGAGTGGCGGCAGTGAAAGAAGAAGGAAGAAGAAGATGAAGATTAAAGATGAAGAGAGGAAGCAAGAAGACTAAAAGAAGAAGCAGAAGACCAGAAGAAGGACCAGGCCAGGAGAAGATGGAGAAAGAAAGAAGAAGAAAAGAGCTATTTTACACAATAAAGGACTTGTCAAAAACTGCCTCTTATTTTTTTTACCACTACGCTCCTTTTTTGTTAAATGGTTAGGGGTACAATGTACCCCATACCTATTCACATGGGGGGGGGTTAAGATCTGGGGGTCCACTTATTAAAGGGGGCTTCCAGATTCTGATAAGCCGCCTGCCCGCAGACCCCACAACCACCTGCCAGGGTTGTGGGAATGAGGCCCTTCTCCCCATCAACATGGGGACAAGGTGCTTTGGGGGTGACCTCAAAGCATCCTCCCCATGTTGAGGGCATGTGGCCTGGTATGGTTTGGAGGGGGGGCGCTCGCTGGTCCCCACCCCCTCCTGCCATGCCAGGGCTGCGTGCTCGGATAAGGGTCTGGTCTGGATTTTGGGGGGGACCCCACGCCATTTTTTTTTAAATTTGGTGTGGGGTTCTCCTTAAAATACATTCCAGACCTGAAGGGCCTGGTACGGACTTGGGGGGGGGGCCTATGCAATTTTTTTTTTAATTTTGGCGCAGGGTTCCCATTAAAATCGATACCAGATCTGAAGGGCCTGGTACGAACTTTGGGGGGGGCCCTACGCAAATTTTTTTTTTAGATTTTGGCAAGGGGTTCCCCTTAACCACTTCAGCCCCGGAAGGATTTCCAGCTTTAGGACCGAAGCCCTTTTTTCAATTTGGCACTGCGCCACTTCAAATGGTATTTGCGCGGAAATGCAATGCAGTACCCAAACGAAATTTGGGTCCTTTTTTTCCCACAATTAGAGCTTTCTTTTGGTGGTATTTGTTCACCACTGCGCTTTTTAATTTTTGCGATATAAACAAAAATAGAACAGAAATTTTGAAAAAAAATGATATTTTCAACTTTATTTTATTACAAAAATACAATAAACTAAATTTTAGTCATACATTTTTGCCAAAATGCATTCAGCCACATGTCTCGGGTAAAAAAAAAGCCAAATCGCGTATATTTATTGCTTTGCGCAATAGTTATAGCGTCTACAAACTAGGGTACATTTTCTGGAATTTCTGCAGCTTTTATTTTATGACTGCCTATCTCACTCCTTGAGGTGCTAAAATGGAGGGGCAGTACAAAACCCCCCCCAAATGACCCCATTTTGGAAAGTAGACACCCCAAGGAATTTGCTGAGAGGCATGTTGAGCCCATTGAATATTTAATTTTTTTGTCATAAGTGATTGAAAGATGACCAAAAAAAATAAAAAATTACACAAAGTTGTTAATGAAATGATATATTGCTCACATATGCCATGGCTATATGTGGTATTACACCCCAAAATACATTCTGCTGCTTCTCCTGAGTACGGGGATACCCCATGTGTGAGACTTATTGGGAGCCTATCGGCGTACGGGACCCCGAAAACCAATCACCGCCTTCAGGTATTCGAAGGGCAAAAATTTATGCCTTCACCCCACACTACCTATCTCAGTTTTGGAGGCCATGAAATGCCCAGATAGCACAAACCCCCCCAAATGACCCCATTTTGGAAAGTAGACATCCCAAGCTATCTGCTGAGAGGCATGTTGAGTCCATGGAATATTTTATATTTTGCCACAAGTTTCGGGGAAATTACATTTTTTTTTTCACAAAGTTCTCACTAAATGATAAATTACTTGAACATGCCATGGGTATATGTGAAATTACACCTCAAAATACATTCTGCTGCTTCTTCTG
>BLSH010419426.1:110306-130243 GCA_018402905.1 Glandirana rugosa
GAGACGGAGACATTTACATTTGTCTCCGTCTCCTTCAATTGAGGAGAAGGAGGGACTTCGGGAAAAACCAAAGTCGCTCCTTCTTCTTCGTAGACTTTTGCACTCAACGTGTTAGTGATGTGACTGTGGTCCAGTGTATCCGTGTAAATTGGGGAACTAGCGGGGGACTAGCGGGGGTCAATTGGGAAAGTGAGGGACAGGGTCATAGTGTATCACGTCGGTAGACTAAAAATCGCTAGCGACATGAACACTGGGAACACTGTGATTAGTCACAATCCAATCTGATCATGATCCGGATCAATTCACTTTTATGGGGGGACGGGGGGGTTATTTCAAAAATTGGGGAACTAACGGCAAGGGGTTAAAAACTTTATTGGGGGGGCAGGGGGGTATTTTCACTTAACTAGGCCTAGTACTAGTCTAACCTAACACTGATTAGTGTCACAAGGGTCACAAGTACAGCGATCGCTAAAAATCAGATGGCTGCACTATGTGATACTGGGACAGGGAGTGAAAGGGTTAACTGGGGGCGATCAGGGGGCGATCAAGGGGTTAAATGTGCCTATGTGACCTGGTGTCAGTGTAGTGATTGTGCAACTCACGTTTTCAGATGCTTCTTCTTCCTCGCTGAAACCAAAAAGGGCTTCAGGGAGGAAGAGGAGTTAACTTCCTCTGCCTCTGTTTACATTTACAGAGGCAGAGGAACATTTCATTGGCAGGGGCGATCTACAGGGCCAGGCCAAAAATCATTGGCCTGGCGCTGTGGAGTGATCTTCCCTGTATCCAATGGTGCTGCAGTACCCGCGCCTAGGGGGCGCGCGCGCACTGCTCGTTATCACGGCTGCCGTCGTATGACGGCGATTTGCGATAACGAGTCAACTTGTCGCCGTCAACCTGCGGTTGGCGGTCGGCAAGTGGTTAAAATCCATACCAGACCTGAATGGTCTGTTGCGGACTTTGGGGTGAACCCTACGCATTTTTTTTTTTTAATTTTGGTGCCGGCCCCGCTATTGTAAATGATTTTAAAAATTGTCCCAGTCAAATAGGTGCTGAAAAATTGGGCCCTGGGTGTTGGCGGTGCCAGAACACTGTAACCTGTTGCAGTTACTCTTGTTGGGCACAGGAACAGGACTTGCTGTTGTAAATTAGTTTAACCACTTAAGGGCCGGAGCCCTTTTTTACACTTGTTGTTAAAATCATTTTTTTGCTAGAGAACCCCCAAACATTATATATTTTTTTCAAACACCCTAGAGAATAAAATGGCGATCGTTGCAATACTATTTGTTACACGGTATTTGCACAGCGGTCTTTCAAGCGCAATTTTTTTGGAAAAAATTAGCTTTTTTGAATTAAAAAAATAAGACAACAGTAAAGTTAGCCACATTTTTTTTTATATTGTGAAAGAGGATGTTACGCCAAGTAAATAGATACCATACATGTTACGGTTGAAAATTGCGCACACTTGCGGAATGGCGACAAACTCCAGTAAGTCAGAAGGCTGAACAATTCTGATTGTGCAAGCCACAGTAATGGTGGATCCCCCTGCGTGGGCTATTGATGTCTTTTGTGAGTTTTTCCATATAAATATATATATATCAAATAAAAGTGGACTACCATACCCTTAAAAATACAGTTTTGGACTAACCCACTCATTAAAAACGCACCTACCGCTAGAGTCTGACAACCCCAATCTTACACATGAATATCAAAAGGGCGCTACCATAGATGTGTAAATGAGCAAGATAAATTAATATGTAAACATTATAAATGAATATGTAAACAAGTGAAAATGGTGAAAATAAATGTTCACTCAAAAACACCAACAAAAGAAAGTCCCAATAAAAATTAAGAAAATTCCTGTGCCAATCAATCAATTATATGTGCAAATTAACAAATAAAAACATAAATTATAATTAAATTACTATGTACACCATTAGTGAAATTATCAATTTCATCAAAATTTATTTCCAAAAAAATATAAAAAATGTATATATATTTGCTCCCTAATATCGTTGATCGTATATTCAACATTACATTGCAAACAGGCGAAGTTATCACATTAAAACAGCATGTACATCCACAGGTATTAGCACTACCATCTCTGACCTCAAAAGACTACCAGTTGAGTATATCCAGTCTTTTTTTGGAGAGGTTGAGGCACCGTGTAGTCTTGCATAGTTCATCAGGGAAGCAAACACTCTAAGGTTCCTACCATTATACAGTTATGTGTACCGTATGAGTAACACCATATGGGTGTAGGGGTTTAGGTACCACAGAACCAAAGAGGGACTCATAAGGCCCCATTCTGTGCTAGTAGAAGCACATCAATGAGGCAGGCAGGCTACAGCAAAGGGCCATGTACACCGTGCGGGGAGTACGCCAATGTATCCCAGGATTGTTAAATATCCAAGGATCTTGCTGTAATCCAGGCATCCCATATCTTGGTGAACTTTTAGGACATTTATGACCCATATAAGTGAGCTTATATAGCAGGAGCACCGAGTCCACCAACCGTCACCACTGGGCAACAGTGGGGGGGGGGCAGCTAATTTCCAGTTTTGTAACAGTACTTTTTGGGCATAAAAGCTAAGAAAAAGAAACTAGCAGTTTAATATGGGTAGAATGTGTTAGCGAATCCACCATATCTAGAAGGAGTACCTTAGGGTCCACGGTTATCGACAGGTCAGTAGCCGCCTTCATGTCCTCCACCACCTCTGACCAGTATGACTGAATAAGTGGGCACTCCCAGACAACATGATAGAAAGTACCAACAGTTTGCTTACGCTTCGGGCACAAATCAGAATACGTGGGGTATATTCGAGCAAGTCTTTGGGGAGTATAATATGCCCTGTGAATAAATTTTAGTTGCACAAATCTATCTCTGGATGAAATAGCCTAGGGAATAAATTTGGGGAATCCCTCCTCCCACTCCTCCTCTGTTAGAGAGGGAATATCCCTCTCCCAAGAGCGGAATAGTCCCAGACCCCAATCCAAGTCCCCACAGGTCAAGCACAGATAAATAGAGGACATAATTTTGTCTGCATTGCAGGATGTCAAAAACTTTTCTACCGTATTTGGTTCCACCAGAATTGGAGTTGGAAATTGGGCCTGTGCCACATGCTTGAGCTACAGATCCAACTAGGTAGCTGATATGTTTCTCTGAATTCCCAGTAATGGAAGTAATTTCTAATCGGACATTATATGTTGCAGTTTCACTATCCCATATCTTGCCCACAGGTTAGGGTCTGGGATTGACCTGAAGTGCCTTAGTTTGGGATTGCCCCACAATGGAGTGTGTGGTGAGATACTCTCGGGTACCGTTGCACTATTAATGGCTTGGGCCCACACGTGGATCGTGGTCTTCATCAGTGTGGTCACCTGCCCCTATAGACTCCGTTCGTGAGAGCTGCATATGAACCCACAATGGCAGCCTCCAGGTTAACTGCTGGATTAGACTTAGCCTGGGCAAACCACCACCGGACCATGACCAATACCGCCGCCCAATAATATTTTTTGAAGCATGACAGCGCCAGTCCACCAGCAGACAATGGGAGTTGCAGCTTATGTTGGGCTATCCTAGGAACCTTACCCCCCCCATATAAAAGATAAGGCAATGCCCTCTAGTTTACAGAAGAAGGTAGCGGGGATTATCACAGGGGTATTCCTGAAGATATAAAGGAGCTTAGGTAGGAACGTCATCTTCAGTAGGTACACCCTTCCGACCGGTGTCAGAGGAAGAAACCGCCAAAGCTGAGATTTCACCACCAAGTCCTCGAGAACGGGGTACAGATTAACTGTTAAAAAATGGGCAAGATCACTTTGCACCTGTATACCCAAATATTTGAAGTGGGTTACCCATTTTAGAGAACTTGTGTATGTCGGCGGGGGAGTAGGTGAGCCCGCCAATGCAAATATACTAGATTTCCCCCAGTTTACTTTGATCCCTGAGAATCTACTAAAATTGTAAATAACCCGCAGGGCCGCCTCCAGAGATTCCAAGGCATCATTTAAGTATAGCAGGTTGTCGTCCGCATAGAGCGACACCCTCTCCACCAATGATCCAACCCTTATACCCTCAATCTCATCTGATCTGCGCAGAAGAACCGCCATAGGTTTAATGGCCAGGGCAAATAGCCCTGGGGATAGAGGGCTCCCCTAGTGCGTACCCCTGTGGAGCTGAAGGGGGGTCAAGAGGGCACTACCAGTCCACACCCGGGCCATGGGACATTCATAAATCAGTTTTATCCAGGCAATAAATCGCGGCCTGAAGTGAACCGTATCAACACCTGCGTCGTAAGCCTTCTCTGCATCTAGAGAGGCCACTACCCTCTGGTCATCTCTGCCGGCGGACATAACAACATAGGTAAGTAAGCGTCTAATGTTAATATCCGTGCCCTTATCAGGCATAAACCCGGTCTGGTCACCGTGCACTAAACAAAGTATAACTGACTTCAATTGGGTCGCTAGAATTTTAGTCAGTATTTTGGCGTCCACATTGAGGAGGGAGATTGGATGGTACGATTCGCATAGTTCAGGGTCTTTCCCAGGTTTGGGTATAACAACTATGATGGCTTCTGCCATTGAAGGGGGCAGGGATTGTGCCTCCAGTGCTTTAGAGATTATTTCCAAATACCTGGGGGCTATAATGTCTATATTCGTTTTATAAAATTCTGACGGAAGACCATCGGGGCCGGGAGTTTTACCTAGTTACAGAGATTTAATAGCCGTCCTGACTTCCTTTAGGGTTATAGGGTCATCCAGTTTTTGTGCACCAACCCTAGTCAGCGTTGGAAGGTGAACCCGGTCCAGAAAGTCGAATAGCTCAGTTTCAGAGTAGCCGACCCTAAAGTCATACAACTGGGCATAGTATTGTCTGAATCTCTCGTTGATTCGCTGTGAGTCAGAGAGAAGGGAGCCATCAGCAGGCCTAATGTTGGCCCTCTCTCTGGTCAGCCAAGCAAGGAGACGACCAGGCCTTTCCCCCTGCTCAAGTATGCGATGAGACTGGGCGAGAAGAAAATGTTTGGTATTTTCGGCCCGCAGGAGGGCAAGCTCCCTATAAGCCGTAAGCATGTCATTATGAGTACATTGGTCAGCAGCTCAAAAGTGCCTGGATTCAAGGTTACCCACTCGGAGTTCTGCAGCAGACAAGTGAATGTGGGACTCTTTTCTAGTCTTGGCTATGTTATATTGGTATCTACCCCCAGAGTACGCCTTAAAGGCATCCCAAATCATGGCGGGGGGGCGGGGGGCGTGGAGCCCTCATTGTGTATCCAGTAGTCAGTTAGCTCCGACTTCATCAGAGGTTTGAGTTTCTCATCTGTCACACAGTACCCCGACAGTCTCCATAGCCCCACTCCCACAGCTGTGTCAGAATTAAGGCGGAGTAGGACCGGAGCAAGATTGGAAATACCACGCGAAAGAATGGAGATCTCTTCTACCCTAGACAAGAGAGGGTCTGTTACATAAATAAATCTATGTGGGACAGTGTAGCGTGTGTCGGTGAGCGGCACATGTACTGCCTGTCGTTTCCATCTCCACACATCATGAAAGCCAAACGTGTCAGCCCAGTGAAACAGACCAGAGTCCGGACCCTTCCCCAGGGGCAGCCTATCCTCACCAGGGGAGGGGCCATGTTAAATTCATCAGCTATTATGATATTAGTAGTGGGATACTGTGCTACCAGCGCCTGTATTTTATGAAGGGAGGCTACGTGTGCAGGCAGTGGGAGGTAAAGGCTAACCAAGACCATGTTGATACTGTCACATTGCATGCAAAATAAAGTATTGACCCTCAGGATTGAGGCACAGATCAAGAAGGGAAAAGGACACAGACTTGTGTATAAGAACACTAACTCCCCGAGAGTAGGTGGAGTACTTGGAGTGATAATATGCGCCTACCCACGGTTTCCGAAGTGATAGCACTCTGGCCCCTGATAAGTGCATTTCCTGAAGGATGCAAAAATGTGGGTGATATCTTTTAAGAAAGGAGAAGACCAGAGAGCGTTTAAATTTAGTATTCATTCCCCACACATTCCATGACACCAATGTTAAAGGGGCCACAGTACTGACAAGAAAATATTGTACAGAGTTCCCTTGCCTCGATCTGTGCCCCTCTCAACTACATTCAGAGTTAACAGTACAATGACAAGTGCTATCAGGCTGTGCCCAGCCCTACACCATACCTGCATATATAAACCAGTGTGAGAATACAAAGCATACCTCAGTAATGCCAAACTTAGGTAAAACAAAACAAAAAGAGTCCCAAAGTTCCCCAACTCCCCCCACCGTATGTCACCACTAGTCCCAAACCAAACATGACAATAAGTCTTATGGGAGCAGTGAACTAGAAACAGCGGCCGCCTGGCCTGATCTGCACTTACAGTATCAGTTCTTACAAGCCCAGTAGCTGAGGGCAAACAGTACTCTGCCCACATATGGGAAGATTCCCTTAATCTTCAGTATGTGGCTCCTGCGGGAAGTTCAGACCCAGATAATACAGGGGGCACAGATCTTAAAAACGGTTTCAAACAATAAATCAAAAAGGAAGAACACAACATAGGCCCTTCAATGAAGGAGGTAATGCTCCATAAGGGCGAGTGATCCAGTCCTAGGTGTCCCTTTCCAGCCCGGGCCCATGCGCACCATGCTCCTGCCAACGGGGAGCAGGCCATGCAGGACCATGTAACACCATGGGTCAATCCAGTGTCTAGGGATCATTTAGTGGGCTCAGACCATGCAGAGGTATTCACCCGGGGGCGCTGGGACCCCATCAAGATAGTACCAGCCAGGTAGATGCAGTTCACATATAGGGCCCAAAGACCCCAACAATAGGAGAGTTGTTAAAAGCCCCCGCAGGTTCCAGGACAACAGGTAGAGAGTCCAGTCCTGAACGAGAAAAACAAAAGGAGTCATTCACCTTCACGCTGGACACCAGTGAGAACAGGAGAGCACAGTCACCACTAGTCTTGGCGTTGTGGCAAAGAATCCAACCAGTTAGAGACCTCTACTGGTGAGGTGAAGAACCTGAGCGATTCACTATTTGAACGTGGAGGCGGGTAGGGAAAAGCATACTGTGTTTCATACCCCGCCGCCGCAGGTTAAGCTTCACCTGGCCAAATGATTTGCGCTGCTTCTGCATTTCCACTGAAAAATCAGGAAATATCATCAGACGTGCACCCTCAAGCTTTAATGCCTCGATCTTCCTGCTCTCCCGTAACACAAGGTCCCGATCCCTGAAGTTAAGGAGCCGCAGTATAAATGTGCGCGTTGGAGCTCCAGGGATTACACAAGCAGCCGGCATCCTGTGGGCTCTCTCCATCGCAAAGAATGGGGAAAACACCGCCTGTGGGAGCAACTGTCGGAGGAGGTTTTCTGTAAAGACGGCAGGATTGGGGTCCTCCGTTCCCTCGGGCAGACCCAAGATCCAGAGGTTATTCCTCCAGTTCCGGTTATCGGAATCCTCGAGTCTGAATTCCAGTGATTTGACCTTAGTGGCCAGGGTGTGGAGCCTCATAGTATGGTCCCACAACGTGTCCTCCGCATCTCCATCTCGGCTCTCCAACTCCGTAACACGCGCCCGGAATTTATCCATGCCCTCCCTAATAATTCCTACCTCCATCTGGATATTCTCTATCTTGCCGGTTAAGGTAGTCTGGCAGGAGGCTATGGCTTGCATCAAGGTGTTAAAGTTGTCCTGTGCTTGGGAGAGAGTCACCTGAGCGGCCTCGTCCGTTTGCGATGCCATATTGGATCGCCTGACCGGCCCTACCTTCGTGCCTTTAGGCTTAGAGCTGGCAGATGTCGGAGAGCCTTGGTGCAGAGGTGCCATGTATTTCTTCTTGGGCATAACTGAGCAGGGAGATGCCGGGAGTAATTCTGTCCAGTTTAGAGCTCGCCACCCCACAGGAATCAGGATTAAGGCAGGTAGGTACACGGAGCTCCCAGCTTAAGCATCTCCTTTGGTCACTATCTTGGACACGCCCCCCAATCTGGGAGTTTTTTAATATAAATCCACACTATATACTTGAAGTTTTGTATTCTATTACGCATACATGTCTGCTCTCGCCCACAATCAGCAAAGATGACAGCCAGGGTCGACGGCACAGACGTGCGCTCTCACAACAGCACGATTTTGTGGGTAAACATTAAAATGTCCCAATTGATTTTCAAATAGATATATAGATATACAAAGTTGTATAAAATATTATTAAATCAAAATTTACCACCTTATATAATGGGTTATACCCAAACAGAATCACTAGTAGAACAAACCCTATATTCCAAATCTATAGTCCTATCAACTGGTGGGTATATTATTAAGCACTAGGTATGGGCCGAATGGACCCCTGTTCAGTTCGCACCAGAACTTTCAAACACCGCGAAAGCTGCAGAGAATCTCTGCTCCGGTGTGGTTCCTGTCCCCTAGACACACTAGCTGAAGCACTGCATGGCACCTTTTAGCCTGACTCATGGAATAGCCCTTTGGGGGTACCTGATGTTCAATGTTCATAGGACAATTCTGCAGAGGAGGGCATGGAGGTGGCAGAGGAGGAGGAGGGGGTAGAGCTGGCATCATCACCACCAGCTGTATGGAGACGTAGGGGCACAATAAGCTGCAGCACCAAGCCCTGTCCTGTATCCTTCCGAGTTGCAAGCAGCGTTACCCAGTGTGCTGTGAACAAAATATATCGTCCCTGCCCATGCTTGCTGGACCACGTGTCAGCAGTAAGGTGGATTTTACAGCTGACAGCCTTGCCCAACGATGCCAGAACATTCCCTACCATGTGATGATAGAGAGATGGAACGGACTTATGTGAAAAGTAGTAGCGACTAGGAACCTGCCATTGTGGTACAGCACATTGTGCGAATTCACGGAAGGTGGCAGAATACACCAGATTGAAAGGCAGAAGTTGGAGACCCAATAGGTTTGACAAGCTTGCATTTAGACGCTGGGCATGTGGGTGGCAGCAGTAGATGGGGCAGAGAAGCTACAGCTACAGTCTACAGCTGGTGGTGTGCTGCTGGCAGATTTACTGCTAGGACACCTTGTGCTTTACCATCATCCCTGTCAGTGGAGGCTGCTGAGAGGTAATGACTCATTATAGCAGGGGCAGACTGAAGTGGGTAAGGAGGAGGAGGAGGGACAGATTTGTGCCCCTTTTGAGTGGCTTTTAGGTGCTCTTGCCAACAGGCTGAGAGGTTGGATGTTAAATGCCTTGTTAGGCATGTGGTACCCAAATGGCTGGTGTTTTTGCCACGTTTGATGTGCCTGAGACATAGTTTGCAGATAGCAACAGTGCGATCTGCTGCAGATGTGCTGAAAAAGGCTCAGACAGATGAGCTTTGGGAAGTGGGCCGGGAGATAACAGCTGCGGAATGTGATGGAATAGGGTGTCTGCTCTCTACTCTTTTTTGATGTCGGCTTCCTTGGGGCTGTGCTGCCTCACCTTTAGTTTCCTCTGCTCTATCTGGCACCCAAGTCGCATCAGTGACCTCATCATCATCATCATCATCATCATCTCCATCTCCTCCATCTTCATCATTACCACTGGAGACAACTTGGCGATATGCTGCGACTTTGGGAACATGGATGCCAATTTGTCTACCAGTGCTCTCCCCTCTCACTAGGCTCATGTTCCTGTCATCCTCAAGCTCAGAACCAACATCTGAATCCAGTAATTGCTGGGCATCATCAAGGAGCAAGTGGCTGACGCTGTGGTCAAATAACTCAGCTCACTCCTTCATGGCTGATGTTGGGGCTATGCCAGGAATAGATGTGACAAGGAGGCAGGTTTATCTGCTCTGGCAAGTGCAGGGGACTGCGCACTCTGCTTGCATGACAGAGGATGAGGAGGATGAGGAAGGTTTAGTAAGCCAGTCCACCACCTCCTCTGTATGCTGTAGCACGAGCAAACTCACTAAACAGAGGAAATGATGTCCCGTCTAAGAACTGACCACCATGACCACTTTTGCCTGTGGACACATTTGTTGCTGCCCCCCCTCCCCCCCCCAGTGCCAAGAGAACGTCTGCCTCTCCTTGTTGTTCTCCCAGACATTATTGGGAGGGAGGGGGTGGTGCTTATTAGCAAATGTAAAGAAGAAGTGGCAATCTGTATGTAGATGCACTTTAATCAGTGTAAAGTGGTTTTTGGTGCACTTTAATTTGATTACTCACACTACACTGACACACTCCATGGATACACTATAATATACTGCAATATAATGCGTCAAACATACAGTCACACACAAAACTATATGGCGTTTAACTGGCAGTAATGCACACACAACTATATGGCGTTAAACTTGCAGTAACACACACAAAACTATATGGCATTAAACTGCCAGTAACGCACAAAACGATGTGGCGTTAAACGGGCAGTAACGCACACAAAACTATATGGCGTTAAACTTGCAGTAACGCAGAAAACTATATGACATTAAACTGGCAGTAACGCACACGAAACTATATGGCATTAAACTTGCAGTAATGCACACAAAACTATCTGGTGTTAAACTGCCAGTAACGCACACAGAAGTAAATTGCGTTAAACTGAAAGTAACGCACACAGATGTAATTGGCGTTAAACTGGCAGTAACGCACAAAACTATATGGCGTTAAACTGGCAGTAACGCACATAAAACTATATGGCGTTAAAATGGCAGTAACGCACAAAGAAGTAAATGGCATTAAACTGGCAGTATCACACACAGAAGTAAATGGCATTAAACTGGTAGTAACGCACACAGATTTATGAAAAATAAATAGGATGCAGCGCAAAATGATGATAATACAACAGTCACAGTCCATTTAACATGCAAATGAGGTATAGAAGGAAGTTTAAAAACATATGCTGTTTCCAGATAGTGGTTTAGTAAAGAAGACAGTCTTCTGTGTATGCATGCATCACATTGAAAAGGTGCTGCTCTCCCTTAACCAGCTGGCACACTCCCTCACCTTAATGTTTGACCCCAGTTCCACTAGAGGGTCAAACACGCATACCCACAAGGGGTTAAGCAGGACTGGAAGTCCTATGATGATGGAGACTGAGTAACCGTAGGCGAGACCAGGTAGGTCGTTCTCATCCACATCAATGCCGAGAGTGCATAGCCAAAAAGAGGGGGGGGAATCTAAGTGCACACCGTTTCAACTAAAGAAAGTAGTATTTATTCAAATGCACTTACATACAGATGTCTTGAGGATCGCATAAAAGCAGAATAAAAACCGCATTAGAACGAAATAGCCACTCTGACCGTGTGGGAGATCAGCCAGGCAGCATGTGTGGAGGACAGTGGGTGACGTCAGGCAGGCTTTCCTCCCGTACGCGTTGTGGCAGCCACGTGCCTTCTTCAGCGGGGCAGAGCCTGGCACGTCACCAGTAGTCCTTTTATAGCTGAGTTACCAGGGACATAGACGCTCCTCATGTCACTCACAGATGGCAAATCAGTAGAAACCGCAGATACCAGCTAGCTACAGTTTACAAAGGAGGTAAAGGATTACATTGTAAAAACTGAAGGCTAATATATGGCAAACAATGTATCAAATAAAATTAGATAATAAAATATGTTTACAAACATCAAATGACGTCTCCCACTCTCCTCCACATCAAAGGATATGCAAATAAAGCCATATATTATGCAAATATATGCATTAATATTGTAAACATATGAATGCTAAAAAATATGTTATGTAATAAAACAATATATAGAAAAATAATGTATGAGAAATAATACAATTCAGATAAAAACCAGATCAAACAAACCCAGAAAGTACCCTCATATTTCAGAGAGCCTATCAAATAAACCACAGAACTATATGGCGTTAAACTGGCAGTAACACAGAAAACTATATGGCATTAAACTGGCAGTAACACACACCAAACTATATGGCATTAAACTGGCAGTAACGCACACAAAACTATATGGCGTTAAACTGGCAGTAACGCACACAAAACTATATGGCGTTAAACTGGCAGTAACGCATACAGAAGTAAATGGAGTTAAACTGACTGTAACGCACACAAAAGTAAATGGCCTTAAATTGGCAGTAACGCACACAGAAGTTAATGGCGTTAAACTGCCAGTAACACAATAAAATAGATGGCGTTCAACCGTCACTACACTGATGCTATCCGAACTGTCCCTACTCTAGCTATACACTAATGTATGTATGAATGGCACGGTCTCACTCCACTACACTGAAACTATCTGAGCTGTCCCTACTCTACATATACACTAATGTTTGTATGAATCACATGGTCTCACTCCACTACACTGAAACTATCTGAGCTGTCCCTACTTTAGCTGGACACTATGCAAACCTGAATGATGGTACACTCCCACTATCCCTAGACTGACACTAAACTAATATTCTACACTGACAATTGAAGCACAATAGCACAGTATAGCACACTAACTAACTAATAGCACTAAACAGAGCCCTGTTCTATCTCTCTCCAGCCGAAATCACACTGAAGATGGCTGCCATTGAAATAATACTTTTATACTATGGGGCAGGAATGAGCCATGATTGGATAAAGTCATGATGACAGTGTACAACAATGCGCTGTGCCCTGATTAGCTGAAGCTTTCACTGCTTCAGCCAAACAGGGCTTGCAATGCATTTTTCAGTGCCGCATTGCATTTTGGTCGGTTCAGGGGGCCAAACAAACGGTTGAATGTCCCATTTGTTTGGCTGTTCGCTGAATGACCGAACAGCGAAAGTCTGGCCCGAACTTATGCTTGGGCCAAACCGTTCACCCATCCCTTTAAGGCACAACACTCCATATACAAAAGATTTTAAAAAATTCCTAAAACTTTTTTTGGAAAAGAACATCTTTATAGAATAATACCTACAATATAATAAAGTGTAAGTGGCCACTTAAATTAATCTAAATCCAATAAAATTCAAACCATTTACCATATCATTTTTAAACCAGATTTCTATATAGCCAGTGTCATAAATGAATTACCCAACCTTATATTTATACACTAACCTTAACCCTTTCAATACCAGCCTATAGTAATATGACGTCCACAGATGGGATCTCCCATCCTGGGTGGACGTCATACGACGTCCTCAGTATTTAGCCGCTACTGCTGACCCCCAGGGGCCCGCAGTGCGGTGATCGAGGATCGGGTGTATCCCTCGGGACTCAGCCCATCCCTGATCAGGGGAAAGAGGCAATAAAATTGGCCCTTTACAACGTGACCAGCTGTGTCCAATCACAGCTGGTCATTTCCGGAATCCACATTCACGCTGCTAGTGCATGCCCCCGGGTGGGGGCGATCGGGTTTGAGGCTTGTCCCAAAGCCCAGCCCCAATCAGGGTAAAGAGCCAATCACAGCCGGTCACAAATGTAAACACAGCACCAGTAACTGGCTGTTACTGGGTGTTTCTCCTCACACACCATTCCAGTGTGAGGAGGAGATCCAGCTAACAGTGAGTTACACTCTTTAGTGATTGTTACTGTGCCCAGATTGCCCTCACCAAATAAAGAGGACTTGTCATTAGCGCCCAATCTGAGTACCTGTCACTGAGCTCATCAGAGTGCCTGTCATCCCATCTGGGGTACCTATCACCCCATCAGAGTACCTGTCACCAGTCAGAGCACCTGTCATCAGTCAGAATAACTGTCATCAGTCAGTGTACCTGTCACCAGTCAGATTACCTGTCATGAGTCATAGTACCTGTCACTAATCAGACTATCTGTCATTACTCCGAGTAACTGTCACCAGTCAGAGTACCTGTCATCAGCCAGAGTACCTGTATCAGTCAGAGTACCTGTCATCGGTCAGAGTACTTGTCATCAGTCAGAGTACTTGTCATCAGTCAGAGTACCTGCCACCAGTCAGAGTACCTGTCAGCAGTTTGAGTACCTGTCATCAGTTCGAGTACCTATCATTAGTCCGAGTACCTGTCACCAGTCAGAGTACCTGTCACCAGTCAGAGTACCTGTCACCCCATCTGGAGTATCTGTCTCCTCCATCTGGAGTACCTGTCACCCCCATCTGGGCTATCTGTCACCCCCATCAGAAATACCTGTCCTATGATCTCATCAGGAGTACCTGTCCTGTGAGGCCATCAGAGTTCCTATCTGTGCAGCCAATTACTATTTACGTGCAGCCAATTACTACCTGCGTGCAGCCCATTAGTCCCTGAGGTGCAGCCCATTAGTCCCTGACGTGCAGCCCATCACTACCTGTTGTGCAGCCCATCAGTGTCACCCTTCATACAGCCACCATGTCCAAAAGATTATACACCCCAGAAGAGGCATATCAGATACTAAGCCTGACTGATGAGAGCAGCGGGGAGCTCTCAACGCCCAGTTACAGTTCAGATTCCAATTCCGATTCTGGTTCGGAAAATGAGCCCATCAAAGACAGTACATTGGAATCAGAGGAGGAAGCAGTTCGCCCTAAAAGAAGATGGTCAGAAGACCAACAAGCTACCAGCAGCACCAGACACCCCACTGGCCAACCGGCAAATGCCAACGGCGATAGACCCCAGGAGGAAAGCCCCAGTACAAGTGCTGGAATTTCATGCCAAAGAAGTAGGGCCCAAACCCAGCTCGCAGAGGCCTTGGCAAACCCATCGTGGCTGCCTGCTAGCACAGGGTCAGCCACAATCCTCCTTTCACAGGACAGCCAGGTGTGCAAGTCAACCCTGAAGGATTCTCAGAAATCAATTTTTTTAAATTTATTTTTCCCTGAGGAGTTGGTTCAAAACATTCAAAACAACATCAACTCAAGCTATGCCAGCCCTTTAGAATGGAGACCCCTAACAGTGGCGGGGTTTAAATTGTTCCTAGGCCTTACGCCCAACATGGGGCTTACAAAAAAAATGAAATACATGCATATTGGTCTACCCACGCCATCCACCACATGGCAATTTTTTCAATGGACGTGTCCAGGTCCCGTTATGACATTATAATGCGCTTCCTGCATTTTAGCGATAACTCTCAGTGCCCCCTCCAAAATCATCCCGACTTTGATAAACTATATAAAATTCGCCCCTAATTTATTTTTTCTCTAAGAGATTTGCTAAAGTTTATATCCCTGAGCAGAACATCTCCGTGGACAAATCCCTGGTCCATTTCACAGGCTGGCTGGGAATTAAGCAGTATACACCAAGTAAGAGGGCCAGGTATGGCTTGAAGCTCAACAAGCTCTGTGAAAGCGCCACCAGATATGTGCATGCCTTTCTTGTGTAAGAAGGCAAAGATTCCCAGCTCAAGCCTCTGAGTGTCCATCGTACATGGGAATAAGCGGGAAAATTGTTTGGGAGTTGGCATTCTCACTCCTCCAAAGGGGGTATCATATCTACATGGATAATTATTATACAAGTCTGCCCCTGCTCCGCCACCTATATCTAAAACAAACTTTGGCTTGCGGTACAGCAAGGAAAAACAGGAAGGGCTTCCCTCAGAGTCTTGTCACCACAAGGCTACAGGAAAGCCTGAGGAATGAAGTGTTGGCCATGAAGTGGAGGGATAGGAAAGATGTATACATGATGTCCACCATCCACGATGACACCTCAGTGGAACTTCACGGAAGACGCGGCCCTGTTCAAAAGCCTTGCTGTATGCACGCATACAATAAATTATTGGGGGGGGTGGATTTAAACAATCAAATGTTGCAGCCCTATCTCTCAACACAAAAGTCCCTCTTCTGGTACAAAAGAGTCGCAATTTACATTTTTCATTTGGCCATTTATAACTCCTTCATCACCTATCAAAAATCGACTGAAGTACCCAACACCTTCCTAAAATTCATTGAAGACATCATCAGCGCCCTAATCTATCAACAAGGACCCCCCCCCCCAGAAAGTATTTGCTCCGATTGTGTCAGCAGACTGCATGAGCATCATTTTCCTGACAATATTCCACCTTCAGCAACCGGAAGAAGATGCCAAAGAAGATGTCGGGTGTGCGCCAAAAGAGGCGTTAGGAAAGACAGCAGTTTCCACTGTCCTCAATGGCCCTACCAATCTAGCCTTTGCATCGGAGAATGCTTCAGACGCTATCATACTCTTGTAAACTATTAGCCCATATTTCAAATAGACTGCCCGCTCCCCATTTTCAATTTCTGTGATGATTATTTCCCTGGTGCCTCAGCCAACCATACCACAGCCTTCCATGTGAACTGACCCTTGCCTGTTCATCGACTATGCCTCTGCCTGCCGTCTGCATTGTTTATCCGCCATGTTTCTGCCTTTCACGTAAACTGACCTTGAGCTATATTGACTATGCCTCTGCCTACCGTCTATTTCTGCCTTTTACCTGCACTGACCTCGGCCTGTTGGCCATGTTTTTGCCTGCCCCTTGGACTGATCTTTCACCCTGCTACACAGGAGTCTCACATATGTGAGGGGTTCCAGAATGGTGTTCTGATTTGAGAAAAACAGTTATTGGATTTCTCTTTGTTTTGTAATTCCAGAACAGGTTTTGGTGTCCGGAGGCTTCAAAGCTATTTGGGTGGGGGAATCCTCTACCCCTGTCCCCATTCTTTCCTGACCGAGGCCCTAAGCTTGATGGTCCTGCCTGCTGCCTGGACAAATACTTTGGCTGTACTGACAATATCTTGACCTGCACTGATCCAGGACTTTTCATGGACCATGTGCCTGTTGCCCTGACCAATACTTTGGCTGCACTGACTATATCTCTGCCTGCTGCCTGTACTAACTATGGACAGTATTCCTGCCTGCTGCATGGACAATCCTTTTGCTGCTGCTGACCACATCCCTGCTTGCTACCTGGACCAATGATTTGGATGTGCTGACAATATCTCTACCTGTACTGACTTTGGACAGTATTCGTGCCTTCTGTCTGTTTTGCTGTCGCTGTCCACATTCCTGCCTGCTGCCTGGACCGATGTTATGCTCTGTGGACCACTGCACTACTAAAACTAAAAGGTAATCTTTTCTTTACTCTTTGCTCAGCAGAATGTATTTTGGTTTGTTATTGGTATGTACAGTACAGTCTATGTGTTAGAAATATGAAGGGCTTTCAACTATTTAATAGGTTGGCAGGAATTTGTGTGTAATTCATGTGAATAGAACACCTGGAGGTGCTACTTGGATGTCGGGCATCTGTATTTGGCCAGGCTGTATAAAAGCCTCACACATGTGGTATCGCCATACTCAGGAGTAGCAGAATGTATTTTGGGGTGTCATTTTTGCTATGTACATGTTATGTGTTGGAAATATCAACTTTGTGTAAAAAAAATGCATTTTCATTTTTTTCCAACACTTTCCAAAAACTTCTGGAAAAAAAATGAACCGTTCAAAAGACTCATCATTAGAGTTGATCTAACCCCCTGATGTTCGGGTTCGGTGGGTTCGACCGAACTTCGGGAAAAAGTCTGGATTCGGCAGCGAACTCGAACCGAACTTTATCCCGAACCCTGAACCCCATTGAAGTCAATGGGGACCTGAACTTTTCAGCATAAAAATGGCTGTAACAAAGTCCTGGCAAGTGCTAGAGGACTGCAAAAGGAAGTAAAAATGGGGATAGGGAAATAAAAGTAAAATCAAATAAAAAAAAAGGGAAGGGGGGTGGATGTGGAGTAGGAGCCTAGAGGTTGACTAGGCCGTGACCGTGGCAGTATAGGTGGAAGTGGCGGTGGTGGAGGAGTAGGAGGAGGTAGCCAACACTGTTTTTTTTTTGTTTATAAATGGGATAGCTCCCAAAATATTGAGGCATATTCAAAAAAAACAAGTATACGAATGGCTGTATGAGTCCGGTCTAAATGTCTATTCTGCACAAGGTAAAGACAAGTCTTGTGGGATCCATGCCTGGTTCATTTTAATAAACGTTAGCTTGTCCACGTTGGCTGTGGACAGGCGGCTGCGCTTGTCTGTGATAACGCCCCCTGCCGTGCTAAACACACGTTCCGACAATACACTGGCTGCAGGGCAGGCCAGCACCTCCAAGGCATAAACGGCAAGCTCAGGCCATGCGGCCAGTTTGGAGACCCAGAAGTTGAATGAGGCAGACCCATCAGTCAGTACGTGTAGGAGTGTGCACACATATTCTTCCACCATGTTGCTGAAATTCTGCCTCCTGCTAAGACGTTGTCTATCGGCTGGTGGTGCTGTTTGTTGTGGCGGGCTGCTGACAAAGCTTTGCCACATTTCGGACATGCTAACCCTGCCTTCTGAGGTGCTGGCAGTGCCACAGCTGCATTGGCGGCCTCTTCCTCCTCCTCCTCTGCCTTCGCCTTGTGCTTCCACTGAGCCCCCGGTGTTATTTGGGAATGCCCTCAGCAGAGCCTCTACCAGCGTGCGCTTGTAGTCATGCATCTTCCTCTCATGCTCCAGTGAGGGAATTAAGGACGGCACGTTGTCCTTGTAACGGGGATCCAGCAGGGTGGCCACCCAGTAATCGGCACATGTTACAATGTGGGAAACTCGGCTGTCATTGCGCAGGCACTGCAGCACGTAGTCGGCCATGTGTGCCAGGCTGCCCAGAGGCAAAGACAAGCTGTCCTCTGTGGGAGGTATATCATCTGTGTCCTCCGTATCCCCCCAGCCATGATCCAGTGATGATGAGCTGCATTGGGTGGCACCCTGCTACGGTTCCTCCTCCTCATGATCTTCCTCGTCCTCCAGAACTGTGCCCTTGCTCGAATATTTTTGACCTGGCCTATGCTGGTGCAGGAACCCACCCTCCGAGCCACTTGCAAATGACTGGCCTGATAACCGTGGAAATTACCCCTCTTCTTGCTCCTCCTCCTCCTCATCCTCCTGTGCCACATCCTCTTCCATCATGGCCCGAAGTGTTTTTTCAAAGAGATATAGAAGTGGGATAGTAACGCTGAGAACAGCGTCATCGGCACTGGCCATGTTTGTGGCGTACTCAAAACACCGCAATACGCTACACAGGTCTCGCATGGAGGCCCATTCGTTGGTGGTGAAGTGGTGCTGTTCCGCAGAGCGACTGACCCATGCGTGCTGCAGCTGAAACTCCACTATTGCCTGCTGCTGCTCGCACAGTCTCTCCAGCATGTGCAAGGGGGAGTTCCACCTTGTGGGCACGTCGCATATGAGGCGGTGAGTGGGAAGGCCGCAGTTCCGCTGCAGGGCAGACAGGCGAGCAGCAGCAGGGTGAGAACGCCGAAAGTGCGCACAGACAGCCCACACTTTCTGCAGCAGCTTTGAGATATCTGGGTAGTTTTTTAGAAAATTCTGTACCACCAAATTCAGCACATGCGCCAGGCAAAGGGATGTGCATCAAACGGGCTAGGCCCAGAGCCACTATGAGATTTCGCCCATTGTCGAACACCACCACGCCAGGCTTGAGGCTCAATGGCGACAACCACTCATTGGTCTGTTGTTCAATGCCCGTCCACAGCTCCTGCGCAGTGTGGGGTTTATCCCCCAAACATATCAATTTTAAAACAGCCTGCTGTTGTTTCCCCCTGGATATGCTGAAGTTGGTGGTGAAGGTGTTACGCTGAGCGGATGAGGAGGTGGTCGAGGAGGAGGAAGCGCAGTAGGAGGAGGAGGCAACAGGAGGCAAAGAGAAATGCCCTGCAATCATCGGTGGTGGAAGGACATGCGCCAAATGGCTAGCCGGCTCAGGCCCACCCGCCACTACATTTGCCCAGTGTGCAGTTAGCGAGATATAGCGTCCCTGCCCATGCTTACTGGTCCAGGTATCAGTGGTTATGTGGACCTTGCCACAGATGACGTTGCGCAGTGCACACTTGATCTTGTCCCCGACTTGTTTGTGCAGGGAAGGGATGGCTCGCCTGGAAAAGTAGTGGCGGCTGGGAACCACGTACTGTGGGACAGCCACCGCCATCAGGTTTTTGAAACTGTCCGTGTCCACCAAACGGAATGACAGCATTTCAAAGGCCAGGAATTTTGAAATGTTGGCATTCAGGGCCAGGGATCGCGGGTGGGTAGGGGGGTACTTCCTCTTTCTCTCCAGTGTT